>PTEX01000150.1:30169-201130 GCA_003342815.1 Eudromia elegans | reverse complement strand
TTCCCTTCCCTTCCCTTCCCTTCCCTTCCCTTCCCTTCCCTTTCTTTTTTATTCTTTATTCTGTGCATGAGAAAGAGATTCTGCTGGTATTGGCATTTTCAGTCAGAAATGGCATTATAAGGAATAACCTCTGCATCCAGACAGAGTTGGCATGTAGCAGGCCTTCCATGGATAATGATAGAGCAGCAACACACACAGCAGTGTGTGATAAATGCTGTCAGTGCTCTGTTATGAAGGCTCAGTTTGCCTCCTCCCCTTCTCTTGATTGCCCAGCTCACAGGGTTCAATAGGTTTGTGTTCATGCAGCCAAAGGTGAAGGGAACAGAAAACCAGTTACTTTGAGAAAAATCATCCTGTAGAAGGAGGAATTTTGGCATTACACTCCCTTATATTATGCTGTTCTTTCAGTGACTGCTGACAACTTTCTATTTAGTATTGTCAGTCTATTCCTGTGTTTCTTTTCTAAAAGAGCTTCTGGGATATTTTTTTCATTCCATTTTTTAGCTACCACACAGTCACTTGACACTTTGTGAAATGGGACCTGAGCACCAATGAGACTGAAAAAGGGTGTCATCCAAGGATGCTCTCTGATGGGATGACTGTGGGGCAATTCTGCTCTTGCCTTCCCTGCTTCATTTCCTTTCTCAGTTTTCATGTCTTTCAGCCCACTGCATGGATAAAGCTAACCTAGCAAAGGAAGGGGGGAAAAAAAAGAAGGAAAGAAAAGGGAAGGAGGTCACAGAAATTAAACTTAGCATTTTGCTTCAGGCTTATCACAAAAGGTAAATGTGGGGGAAAAAAGAGGAGGCGAAAGAGGAGGCGGAGATATTTTGAATTTATATTCTCAAGAAATCAGTGCCAGTTTCCTTTGTCTATTGTTTGATTCATTAATAGGTATCCACAGAGGTTAGAAAAGAGCCTAGGTAAAGCATTTGCACTTGTAACTATAGTTTTGTGCTGGCACTAGACTCTTGAGCATTAGACAATGCTTTCCATAATTAGGAAGGAAGCTTGTTTTGTATGTGCTAAAATGCCTGACGAGTTGTTCTCCTCCTCACCATGAAACTGGTATTATTCTGAGTAAAATATTTTTCAATGTTCAAATTTTATTTTTTTACTTATTTTTCTTTTTTCCTTCTAGGAAGTAGAGCACCTCTGAAGAGACCGGAACCTACAATTGATGAGAACTATTGACCATCACATGGTGAATGTGTAAATTAATCTTACCGTACTAAGGAAGCTTTAACAGAGACAACTTCTATATTTTCTTCCATGTAGTTACCATTGTGCCACCAAAATGATTTTTGAGGTTTGGGGAAAGAAAAACTCTCATTAGAGTAAACCTTACTGATTTTATGATTTTATTGCAGGAGTTCTTACCTCTGCTGACATCATATTTGTTTGCCAGCTGACTTTTTATAAGCCAGTAGGATTATTAACTCCTTTAAATTAAAATGGCCTTACGAAAATTAGTTTGTCGTGGAGTGCAATCACAGGCTCATTTCTCTTAGAATTCATTAATTATCTTTGCCCTTCTTGTGGATTGCAAAGACTTATTTCAAGAGATGTACAGTTGAACACTCATTCCATGCTTAAAGCAAATGAATGACACACTTGGTATGTAGTAATCTGACTTCAGCCAGATGTGGGCATTTGGACACCCTCTGAAATGTCATGATGCTGTATGCTGTGCGTTTTCTTATATCTTATCAGAGATTTCAGAGGCTCTCATTTTTGTAGCAGTGTCTTCATTTAATGATTCATTTTTTTACTTTCTCCTTAGCATGTTTCAGGAAATTTTACCTGCATTACTCTATCTGTGTTACCATATGAACACAAACTGTACAGTATAAATGTAGTATAAAGACAGAGTCTCATAGCTGATTCAAATAGCTGATTATGAGGTTCCTCCTGCATAAAACCATTTGAAGGTGCAGGGCCCGAGTCTGCAATGACAATAAAGATGAAGATAGAAGGAGACCAAATTGTTATGTAATGATGATTAAACACCAAAGTCTTTCTCTAATAAAGAAATGAGGTATGACCTAATTACTATCGTTTGCTGGTAAAGATCAATTCATTTATCAATTAAGTCTTTGCAATGTTTAAAATTGCTCCTCCCTCTTCTCTAGCAAAGAAGAACTTTTAAAATATTTTCAAAGTTTTAAGTCTAAGGGAAATGCCATGTCGTGGATTGGGATCCAGGTAGTGACAATTAACTATGATAACTTGAGAAGTTAGTCTGCCACAACTACCCTTGATACCCACTGTAGTGGTAAAATGTTTAAAGTTAAACCTTGAACTTAAAAACCAGACTTTTTCTCAGAGGAGTAAGTTAACACTCATGATTGGACTACTCCATGAACATGCACATCATTGAGTAGGTTGGCTCAGTTGTCAGGGTGACCTGTGAACCCCTTGAATTCTGATCATGCTTTGTTAAGTGCTAGAGTTTCAGTAATCTGCTCTGGTGTTGTGGAAGGAGCAGGAAGCAAGTTGCATTTAGTTCTTAAGGATGTCCCATGCCCATATGGTTTAAGTGTGGAGAAGCCTTTGCATTCCTCTACCTTGTTTTGCATGTCTTTTTAGACAGCAGCAATAGAATAACAGTAGTATTGTGAGAATATAAATAGCTGTTGAATTAGATAATACAGTCTTGCTTTTGTTTAAGACAGGACATTTATTTGAAGAGATAATAGAAGAAGAAAAGTCTGTTATCCTCCTTCATTAATGAAGTTTCTTTAGAGAGAAATCCAACAGGAGATCCAAAGCAAAGTAAATAAACAAAAAATACAATTCGATGAACCCCTAAAACCAGTGCCCTGGGGAGTTGGACTGGTCCCAGCACTTTATTGCCGCAAACTTATTCCTTTCCTGTCCTGTGCTTAGCTCATCTTAGGGATGCTGGTCATCTCATGGGTATATACACAGTACAGCAGACATTGCATGCTTTTGTTCTAAAATGCTCAAAAACTAGTGCCACAGCTGGAGATATTTTTAATCTCCATTTTTTCTCTTCAGTTTCCTTCCTTTCCTTTCCTTCCTTTGTATAATCAGTAAGTCACAGAGGGAGTCTGGTCTCCAAACTGGGGGCCTGGGTGTGATTCACGCTGATCTGACATGGTCTGATCTCTGGATTCTGATCTCATCTCCAATTCCCACGAGGGTAACTGGGAAACGATGGTGAAGCAGGGCTCCAGGAGTGGGGGCTTGAGGAACAATGTAATACAAAGCTGAGCCTGCTCAAATATACAACACATTGCAGTTTCCTTAATCCTGGTTAAGGGAGCCAACATCTACCAGGACAGCTCACATTTTCCTGACTAGACTCAGTTCACCAAATCCTCCCCCTAAACCAAAACCATGATTTTCCTTTTGTAGTATGCACACATATCCTCTCTGTCATGACTCAGAAGAAATGTAGATAAAATTGAGACAGTCCTGTGTCAGGTTCCTTTGCTGCAGAATAAGTGTTGCCTTGAAGAGAAAGTTGTGTATCGCCTGGTTGGTTGATAATGAGCTTTTTGCCATAATCTTTGCCAGAAAAAGGCCTTAATTACAGTTTATTTTTGAAATTTGAACTCTTTCATTAGACTTGTTTTATTTATCCAGGCAGATACAGGGGAAGAGGATTGTAAACAAGTAGATCAAATGATTAACCTGAAGAGCTTGCTCTCAAGATGGCAAACAACACATGTGAAGTGCAGTTGTTGCAGTTCCACTAACAGAATCTGAATTTCACTAGTGAGCCAAATGCCAAAATTAAATCTACTTTCCCTTGCTTCTGTGAAGCTGCAGTGTCTGCTTAGCTCTGTTGAATTAACTTTTGGAAGAATGCAAGAGGTTAAATGACAGACTATAGTTGTGGGCTCTGAAATTTCCCAGTGAAAGAGAAATTGCTGCTTAAAACTTTTATAATCTCTTTTCACCGCCTTTGAAATCTCCAATAAAAAGATATTTATTACTTCCACTGCTGATGAAATATATAAAAAAGTGAATTTTATTGTGTTTTCCTCAGTATTTTATCTTGGTATTCGTCAATATTAAATTCAAGCAAGAACTAAAAAGAATACTGTTTTGTGTAGCTATTGTTCATGAATGAGCTGAGGTTTTTGCCAAATTTGCAATGAATATGTTGGTTTCATTATTCTAAAATGAGAAATGAAAGGACTGATGAGCTATAAAAGCTTGGACTGGTATACAAGTTGTTCTACTTATTAGAGAGCATAGTATTGCTAGGGCAGGAGTTGAGAGACAGTAGGCTTGTGGTCTGTTGCTCTGCTATTTTGCAGTAGGTCTTTTCTTCACAAGCAACTCACAGCGTTTCTCTCCATCTCCTCTTTGGCCCTCTTTCACCCCTTGACACTTGGAATGTTAGATGTGGTTTTTAACTTTAAATTGAAATCTTAGATTTTTTTGTAAAAAGATATTCATTTTAGGTCTTTAGTTCTCTGAAGCGCTTATATTCATTGATCCAAAGCTGTATGATTACAGTCACAATAAGGTGCTTCTTACTCCTCTATTCATCCCACAGATTTTATGATCTTGAAATACACTCTTCATGCTGCAACTTTAGAAATCTCTTTTTATTACCTTGATTTTCAAAGAGCTTTTTGATCAATCCTTTCTGTCCCCAACGAACACTGCTAATTTCAGTGGTTTGTCATGTTTTCTCCCTGGCCTTGTCATCCCATGGAGGGTTCCACAGTTTCAGGTCTAGATGTCCTCCAAATACTCATGCTGATTTAGGGGATAGCACCATCCCTGTGTGGTCTGTTCTTTCAAAGAAACCCAAGAAATGCAACATGGCTTGTGCTCCCTCGGGGCTCCTGGAAAATCAGGAGCAGGGTACATCATTGTACAGTGCAACTGCAGGGTACATGGTGAAGTGCCTTTTGCCTTCAATCTGGAAACATCTTCTTCGATTTGAGACCAAATTTGTAAATTATTGAGGCAGTTCAGCTGTTCCTGTGTTCCCCAGAAAGGACCAGAGAAGGGAATGAGAGAAAGAGCAGTGATTTCCAGCATGGCAACAGGTCTGTTTCATTCATCACCTGCTGGATAGTAACGTGAAAAGATTCCATTTGTACTAAATCAAAGTGTCTCTTTGTTAAAACAATTATTTATAGTGTTTCTCCAACTGCAGCTACAATTCCTCACCGCTGATGTGTAGACTGACTTTCAGCCGCCTTCCTCAGGCTCTTTCTCCTTGTAAGTGTACTATCCTTTTTTCTTCTTTCTCTTTAGGCTAAACACAAGGACAAGAGCAAACTTTTGTAAGTCTATGTGTCTCTGTCAGACACATATGCACAGGAGGACAGTGATGCAATGTCTTTTGGAACGTGTAATAAAAAAGATCATTTGTTTTCAGGATAATTGATTTTCATGCATTTTTAATGGCTAGTCTGCAAAGGGCTGATTTACCATGTTATAGAATATTAACCATTATCTCTCACCCCCACCCCATCCTCCAGTTCTGATTAAATTTTGCACATGGAATTGAGTATTCAGTTGTCTGCAAAGCTATGGAGGCAAATTTTCCTGTTTCTAATTGCACTATCTGCTTCACTTACTCTTATGATAGTATTTAGATCGAGTTGAACATACAATTTATCCTGCATATTTAACTTAAATTCCTTGAAAAGATAACTTAGTATATGAATGTTTTCTGGATTTTGCAACAGTCAGATCCTTGACTCTAAAGTACCAGCAAGGATGAAAGAAGGGATTATGTAGTTCTATTTGCTGACATCCTTATAGTTACTTTATCTCCTAAGAAATCCAGGGCAGCAGAAAGTTCAAGGGAAAAGAGCATTGCAATAATAGAGAACAGGAAATCACTTATGAAAGTTTTCAACCAAGTTTCAAATATGGTGAGAGATAAAATATTTTAGATCCTCTTTTCCCTTTCCTTCGAAAGCCATAAAGTCAAAGAAGCCTCACACTTCAGGAAAGTTTGGAAGGCATTAATGCTTTAAGTATCTCCTGCACAGGCTCTGGGAGTAGCCGTTTTTTATCATACAGACTTTTCACTTTGGATAAGAGCCGATAATTCTTGCAGGAAAATAGTGCTATTATTTCTCTGCTATGACCCTTGGCTTCTGGATAAACCTTGATGGCTGGTGCAAAGCTGCCTGAAAGGCAACCCTGTGAACTCCCCATGCACGTGTATATTGTCTTATGATTACAGAGAGGTGCTGGTTCAGCGCTGGCTTCCTGGGACAGGCGTGGTGGGGAGCAGCCCCAAGCGCCAGCTGTGCCCCAGAGCGGCAGGATGCTGTGAGAGCCCCAGGTTTTTGGGATCTCTGCTCCAGGGGCATGAGGCGGGTGCTGATGCTGGGGAGAGGCGCCCTTACAGCTGCTCCGCATGGCAAGAGCAGCGCCAGGCAGCCCTCACGTGCCAGCGGATCCGGCCAGTGCCCTTTTTATAGGGTGAAACCCTACCCTCGTGCAGCGAGCGAGTGAGCAGGGTGGTGGCCACCCACCCTGCAGGGCCAGGGTTTCTCCCAGGAGATCTTCATTGTAATCTGAGATAGGCAGGCAGGCAGCACTGGGTATGTAAAAAGGAAAAAACACCTTCCCCCTCACTATTTTCTTCCTCTGGAGCCTGTTTTCCACTGCCATGAGGGTGGAGGTTAATTTTTCATAGTGTCTTAGGCCTGGCAACCAGGGAATTAGTTAGGGTGCCCTACTTGCTTTATCTCACCCCAGGCACCAACTAAAACTGCAGGAAGGAGCCTCTAACTCATGATGATGTTAGCCTACATTTTCGCTCCTCTTTTACCTTCCCCAGCATCTTTTCCATCCCCTCTTGGCTATATGTTTGCAAGGGGAGCATGATGCACCAGTAAGCCCTGGCTTTCCTGCTGGCGATGGTGCTTCACTCTCACTTTATCCAAGCGCAATCTTTGCTAGAGAGGCAGGACAATAAGGAGAAAAAAAAGGAGAAAGGCATTTTCAAGCACACAGTGAAGCACATCTGTTGTTTCTCAGATTAGAATTGAGCCCATAATAGTTGTCTGACAATTTGCAAGTTGAATTTATAAATCTGCCCTTGTAAGAGGTTGAGTTATAAACGTACTGTGCAATTTATAGAACCTGCCAGCAAATCTTAACTGCAAACTCTTGATTTATGCACCATCGTTTTAAACAGTGATTTTTAGTTTGTTTTTGACTGAAATATTTCAGTACATGCTAAGTCAGAGGAAAAATTTCCATATCCTAAAAGGGATTAACAAATCTTAAATCAGGTCTGTGAGAGTCCTACAACAGATTTACAAATCATACTAATAAATCCTAAATAAAACTTTGTCTTTTTCTTTTTTTTCTTTTTTTTCCCCCTTTGGATCACAAGTCCCGATTTTGCAGCTGGTTTGTAAGGAAGTGATTTATAAAGCAAGAATTTAAAGCTCAGCTGTCAGCGTGATCAACTCTGAGAAGTCTGGCTCTCACATCTTATCTGAGTGCTTTGATTTACAAACTGTAGTCGGGCTCTCTCTATCGTGGATTTTCTCCTGAAACTTGGATTCGTTTATTATGAGATCTTCAAGAGGTTAAACTCTCTGTATGCCATGGTTTGACTGGCCTGGCAGTGTTATGGAAAAGGTGATACCTAATCAGATTGCAGCTGGCAAAAGTGCTCTGCATAACATTTGGTTGTCAGAGAAAACAAACAGCAGCTGAGCAATAAATTCTTGAAATGTTAATAAGCTGAGATCCCTGACTCTTTCTTCTTGCCTGTATCTGTAGAGCGCAATATACACCTACAAATGCTGTGATAGCAAAGATGTAAGTCCCCATGCCACAGTACACTTGTTAAAGCCCCATTAGAGGTAAGATTAAACATAGGCTACATACCTTACTGAGTATGGATCGACTTAAGCACGTGCTTCAACTTGTATTTTTGAATGTTGCTTAACTGGATCATCTTTAATATCTGATTCTTTTTTGGATTTGGGATCAGATTTTCTCTTTAACTCACATCAATAGTTGGCTTTGAAAATGAGAAGTATTTTCTATTGAAATTGAAACTACATAATTATTGAATGCATTTTGGAGATAAAAATCAATGTAATAAGCTTTCTCCTTCCCAGGACAAAACAAAACAAAAAACAAAAGAAGACCTGAACATTTGAAAGCAGCTTCACTGACAAGAGATTATTTAATTTATGGAATACTTATGGGATTTGTTTCTGCTTGACAAATTAGCTCCCACTAATCAGATAAGTAATTTAAAAATTGTTTTCTATACTCTGAGTGATCATTCTAAGTGCCCATTTTTTCTTTATCAGTAATCAAGCTTTCTTTATCTTCTCTAACATGTTTTCCTTCTACCTACTCTTCACTTCCCCTTTATTGATTTAATACCAGGAATCTTTTCATATTAAAGAACTTGGCAAGTAGCATGTGTTGGCCTTATATACAAGGAGCCTGTGTCTGTGCTACTGTTTGGATTCGCTCTCTAATGTGTATACAACATCTTGTAGATGAGAGTTTCACTCACAGATTCTCTCAGAGATTAATTTCTTTGTCAGCCCTTGGGAGCTTCTCTGTATCTACAACTAGAGGACAAAGTGCTATAACATGGTGTTCAGACCCATATAAATATTCCTGCCTTTCAATAATGTCAGTCAGGATTTGCCTAAACTCAAATGCAAGTTGCTGGTTGTGTTTTAAGTATTGAAAAATTTAAGTTTTTAAGAATAATGGATTAGGTAGTGGAAAGTAAGCATGCCTCCTAAAATAAAACAGAAAGTTGATTTTTGTAGAACTACAAGCAGATAGTTTAAAATTTCTGAATTATCCTCCTAATATAACCATTTTCTTAGTTTTGAAGCTGTCAGTACGCCTCCTTTTAAAATTTAATTAGGACCAGCTAGTTTTAGATACAGATGTATAAATATCAGGTATACATGTGCCTGCCAAACCCAAATAGTACGAGCTGCAGCTGTTGGAAAGGTGTTTAACTGGGGCTGAGTTACTGCTGGGTTGTTATTCAATTAGTGTAATATTCCCTCCACGGCGCAAAATAGACGTGTGGATGGCCAGTCAATGCTGGTCTGTATTCTGCCCTCATTGCCGTTCCAGGTTTACCCCAGTTTCACAGCCAGTTTGTGCTGAAGCAGATGGCAGCCTGGTGTCTTGCAAAAAACCATCAATGCAGAAACAAGTCTGTTGCCCTTTCTGTTAAATTCCCCAAAACTTCATACAAAGTGGGCTGGTTGATTCTGATGCAGCTAAAACACCTAACTTTTAGGTGAATAAACATAAAGATTTGACAGGCAGCTGCCTGGATTTGAAAAGCCAAGAGGCAACGCGTTGGTGCCTACTGATTACACAGTGATTATTTAAATCCTTGTTTGTTGTTGGAAGCTGTTTACAGAGCACAGCAGCCCATCAAGAAGAGACTTCCCAATCTGAACAAATAAATCTGGTAATCCTAACGGCAAACAAAGTGTTACTGAAATGATGAAAAGCTCCGAGCAGGGTGGGAGGTGGAGTGTGGATCAGAGTAACTTTGTCGATGCATGCCTCCCTGCTGCTAAATTTTCAGGGGCTGGGCATGGTCGCTACTTTGAGTTGGGGCAGCGGGTTGTACTGATAAGAAAATATTACTTAAAGATAAACATAATTACAAACACGGGCTTGTGCCTCTTTCTTTAAACCTAATTATGATAGTAGTATGGTTTTAATAATGTGCAAAGCTGTTCCAGAATAAATACGTATCTATTACTGCTCAGAAAAACTATGCTCTACTTTAGCCATGCTTATTTTTACCAAAGCGTACCACAAGTACCTCAGGAAGAGCTGCAGGGTTTGAAGAGCCATTTGAACTTTAATTGAAAGGAACACAAGAATTCAAAAATTTGCTTTGTGGCTTCTGTGGCTTTAACAAATCAGAAAAAATCTAATCTTGAAATTGCCATAAATGTATTTACTCTTCTATCCTGGAGAAATAGGCAGGAAAGCTTACTCAAAAAATGCTTATATAGATCTGGGAAGCTGAGCAGTGGAAGAGCAGTCTTTGCTTTTTATTATTGCAGTTGATGTGCATGTATGTGTGCAAGGGAATGTTTGGTTTTGCTTAACTGCAAATCTTTCCTCAGATAAGATGCTCACTGAAAATGTTGGTGACTTAAAGTGAGGACAGGAAATAAAGTGAAATGAGAGGTCTTTTCTGGTAGCTGTCTGGGCTGAAAGAAGGATCTAGAGCAACTCAGGGCCCGTATGTGAAGCACCAGCCTGCACTGCACTATGCGGGAGGGCGACTGCAGCAGCGAGGAGAAGACGTGAACGTTGGGGCCCTGGAGACGTGCCAGGATCCCTCAGGGGCAGGTTGGACCACTGCAAATTTGATGTTTTCTAAGATGAATCCTGATTCGGATCATGGTAATTGGTGGGGTAGGCAGTCAGGTTCACAGTCTAGGTATTAGAGCTTGTCACAATTTTTTACTTATCTTCAAAACTTTTTTTTTTTTTGTTCTTCAAATGCATGAAAATATTTGACTGAAAACAGAAAGCAAAATATTTATTTCAGATTTTTCCAATGGGCTCAACCCCATCAAAAGATTTTATATTGGGACAATGTGACATTAAAAGAGTACAGTTTAATGCTTTTTTTTTTCTTTCTTTTTACAGTAGTTTATCAGGATATTTTTCTCATCCACTGAAGCTCAAATAACTCACACTTTCGTGGATCAGACTGTCCTGCCTGCGTTGTGCAAAATGGGAACTGTTACTGGAAGGCATTACAGATTGCTTTGGGACAATGGAGGTGGGGTGTTTGCCTCCTAAAAACCCAATCCTTCCAAAGCCTTGTGACAGCTTGCAAGGTTTGGATTGAGTTTTGAACTGAAGAGAAATAAACATCTATGTGTAGGACTACTGAGGTGTTTTGCTTCAGTTGAATGGTATATGTCCATATTTCCCTGCAGAAAGTTTCAGGTTGTGTTTAAACTTCTTTTTTTGGTTAAACTTTTTTTTTTAAATTTGATTTCAGGCATTTGGAAAAAAAATTGAGAATACTTCATCCCAAACGTAATCTTTTCCGTTAAAAAAATACTGTATTCTTTCCGCCAGCCTAGCACTGCTTTGCGACTGTACCCTGCACGTACATAGACAGCCACACTTGGCTGAGGTACTCAGAGGCTGCAAGCATTAAAGATAAGCTGTTGCATTTTACTCTGTGATATAAAACACTAACAACCCTTTCTCAGCATCATAAAAAGAGAGGTGGGTAAATGTGTTTTGTATTTGACTTGTGAGATTTTAGACTCGCCCTGGACAGGAAACACTTGAACAGTACTTGTCCTCTCAAACCTTTCTATTCATTTTCACTAAGAAAGAGGTGAGAGAAAAAGAAAAGCTTTCTCTCCGGGTAGCTGGGAGACAAAAAGGCTCCACGATGAGACAAGAGAATAGTAACCCTTCATGCTTTCTCCTCTGGGTAGAAAGAGCAAAGGCTATTTTTCCAGCACTTTGCCTTTCCTCGACGTTTTTTGACTTGATGGTGGAAATCATCCCGATCTTATGTCTTGGCAGTCACTGGTTGTGCAGAGAAACCTCACTGACTTCTCTGCTTGTTAAGGCACTTGAGAACTAGTCTTAGGTTTTCAAACCCCAGATTTTTGTAGGGATTCGCTCTTTCTCATAAAAAAAAAAAAAAAATGACAAGAACAATGAAAACAAAAGCATGTTATTGGATTATGTTTGCTTACAAACATGGGTTTTGTTTGTTAACTTTTCCTGAAAAGTCCTGGGTTTTCTCAATTGGTGGGACTCTTAACAGCTCCTTCTACAGGTCCTCACACCAGGCCATATTTCAAGTATAGAAGAGACAGACATCTAACAAGATAAACTTTCCTTTTTGTCTTTAAATTACAGGTCAGACTTTTCTTTGCCTTTTAACAATGAAAAAGAAGCAGGCACAGGTATTGACTTCACAGTGATGCAGATTAGGTTTGTGTACTCATGCAGACATAAATGAGAATTCAAAGGCAGGCACCATCTCACAGTGGGAAGAAATGGAAAATTAAACCTCTTATTATTGTATTGGAAATTATAGGATTATATCTATCACCATAGCATATTACAAATGTTGTAGCCAGCTTTGTTTGGTGGATTTGCCAGGCTATTAAACTGGAAATTTATAAGTACTAGTTAAAAAAAAAGTAGTGATTCAAAGTTATTATTTTCCTTGTGCTATAATTTAAAGCTTTCTTAAAAGGAGCAGAACTATCTCTTTAGCCTCATCTGCTTTCTAAGTTATATTACGTTGTCCACTAAAGGAGAAGCATAATAAGGACCATATCCTTAAACATCTGCATCCATTTGATCAGTAGATCAAATTGCTGCTTCCCTTAGGTATATTTGACCTGACCCTATTCTTATTGGCTTTACTTGCAGCAGGGATTTACTTCATACTGTTCAATTTTCAATTCTTAATGTTTCTCTTTGCTGTCAGTTTGTTTAACAAACATTTAATATGAATCTAGTTCAGCAGGATGAAGTTTAAAACTTGGAAAGTTCTGTTTTTCCTATTGCTATCATAAATGTTAATAAAAAAACGCCCTCTAAAACAGAAGTTCATTTGTGGAAAGAAAAACAACAATGAATTTACGGAGTTTATCAATGAGTAGCATTGAAACTATCAAGCATTTTTCTTTGACTTTTTGACACAATTAAAGAAAAGGAACACTTTTTTTTTTTTTTTTCACTGGCACTTATAAATATCCTGGAATTAATTTGTGTATTTGAGAAAGAAGACCTGGGCCTAGCTGGTTACTTTTCCCAGTTGGGAGTCTTATCCATTATGAATGTGAGTGCTTCCAAACATGCAGGGCCATGGAACAGAGCCATATCAAGGCGAGACATGTATATTCGGGTTTCTCAGGCATCCATGATCAGTGAATGGAATGAATTGTTAAACCGTACTAAATAAGAACAAAAGCCCCAGTGAAGTATTCCCTTACTTAGAAGCAGCTTTCTGTTTCAATCTCCTTCTTCAATTACATCATGGGATAGAATACAGGGGACACTGAGCCAGAATAGCTTTAATCAAATAAAGAAACCGAAAAGGATTTCTACCCTCAGTATCATTTTATTGAGACTAATATTGTTATTGTCTGCAGTGTCCACATCAGAGAATCTGGATTGATTTAATCATTCCAGGCAAGGTTACAGAGAATATCCTTAGTATACGTGTCCATCAGTATATATTTATGGAGATCATACTGATTTGCATCAGCCCAGGGTTATACCTGGTAACTTTATATCCCAGACCTCTCTGAGGGATCCTGGTTGAACTCTGATTCAGGATTCGAGAGTCATGAGCATCAGGGAGCATCATCATTTGAAAAGGTGTGGCATGTACTCCCCGTCGTTGCCCTTTCCCTCCTATCTCTGCTGGTGTTGCTGCCTTTACTGCCAGTGCAAGACCGGACCTGTTCCTGTGCTCAGGGAACACGGAGGGCTGCCAAGAGCTGACGACTGCCAAGGGTAAATGATTACTAGGAATGCTATGAGGTAAGGAAAAGCTTCTTGGTTTTCCCCCTCCTCTAGTACACCCATATGTGGTCAACCACAAGCTGGGCTGAGTACAATGTTTGAATCAAGCCAGATGCAATAACCTTTAAATCAGTCTGTGACAAGGTGAGAGGGAAAGAAGGACATGGTTACTGAGGTTTGGCAGTAGAGGCTTGATGGTTCCAATAAAAATATTGCATTGAAATAAAAAAAGAAAAGAAAAAAGGATGAGTTTAAGTTATCGCTATGATTAGGTCTCTGGTGAACATAATTAGGATTCATCAGCTAACGTGGAACCGTGTTTGGGAACAAGTCTTAATGGTCAAATGTGGGGCACATTTGATTTGTGTACTTGTACAAGCAAGTTATATGAAGGTTTTTCCATCCACAAAATGTCTTCTTACTCGCTTCTATGCTCAGTGACAAACATGGTAAAGGTGGCCCAATCAAGGGTACATGGTTCCCACTGTTCAGTCTTACTTTGTTCAAAAGATTCCTGATGTCAAGCCAGGGGCAGAAATGATAGCATGCACTTTTTGAGCTACTATGAGATATCAGCAACAAAGATGAGATTGAATCAGAACATTATCTGAACAGAATACATACTCAAGAGATCGCCAAGAGCCTTCCCATGTGAATTGTCTGCCTAAAGTGGTTCTCTGATGGTTATAAATGGCAAATACAGTCCCTGAAATACACATCAGTTCTGGAACAAATTGTGAAGGGGAGCAGGTCATGAATGACTTACTTATTACTAATAATGTTCTGTAATTAGCATCTTGTTAGACATTGCTCCTTTAAAGAGACCCTGGCACAAACAACTTAGTCAAGGGCACATTTTGCATAGATCTCCCCCTACAGACTTTTCTGTGGGATTACCCTTGTGTTTAGCCTTGTTGTTGAAATAATCAATTACGTTCATCTTCTAATTAACAAACTAGTATCCATTTCATAGAACATGCTCATGCCATAATTACTGCAATTGTGTTACCAGTGGAGCACTCGGGGAATGAACGTGTATGGAGTGCTGTTGAGCTTGAATTGCACTCTGTGGGGAAGCAAGGGTAATGTTTCCCATGCTCTTGAGTGGGCATTTTTTCAAATGAGAAAACAGAAAAGACTTTGATAAAACTACCATCAATGAGATAAAATTTTGGGTTAGATTTAATATTTATAAACTTTATCTTTTATTTTTATAATGAGAATTTATTCCTCTTTTCCTCTTTTTTCCCCATATTATCTCAGCAGCAATAGAGAGTCTATTCTGTACAGTGGGGAAAATGTCTAGTGCACTGAATGGGGAAAAATAACTTTCATTTTGTTTCCTGCTATTTATTACAGTAGGCTGTCAAACATTTTTGTATATAAGATTTCACAATTCCACTATATCTCTTGATTTTTAAAAAAATCTTCTAATGAAGCTATGTGTAACTTTTCAAGCATACATATACTTCGAATACATGATTCTAAAATGCTTTTCTGCATTCCTTCTAGAATCTCTGAACAATATGCAGATATATTTCTGTGCACTAGAACATCCAGCAATAATATCATGTAGGAGGACTATGTAAGGCTTTTTGTACATAAAAACAAGTGGAAAGAATGTGACTGCACTTTTGTCAAAAGTATGAAATACAGAAAAAAATTGCAAAGCATTAGTTTTATTATATCTTGTGACTTCTTTTTCCTATTCAATGTCCTTGTTGCCTTTTGAGCAGCTTAACTCTACTTTAAAATTTGCATTTCTATTGGTTATACAACTGATGTTTATTTTCATAGCACCTATTTTCTACTGAGCGTCTGAATGAAGGAGTAATGCTCTATGCCTAAAATAATAATCCTCCATTATGTAGACGATGATAGAAAGTGTCTGCTTTATATAATTACAGTTTTAGACCAAAGAAGAAGAAAATTCCATTAACAATTTATGCATATGATAATCAAAGCAAGTTATCATATATTCACTACCCAGAACAGAGGCAGGATGTAATAATTTTCTAGAAATTAAAGTAACTATTTCTTGCTTTGGCTTCCTCATGCATTTGTGTGCCAGGATTCCGCCTGAAGCAGATTTTAATGGTTACATTATAAAAGTCTCAATTGATTGTAATGAAGACACTGCCAAATCAAGCCATCACTGTTGCTCCGTGACACTGAAAAAGTTACACACAAGAAAATACATGATTTCTCACGCACTGGGCGTAAGGAAGTTGCCAAGTAATGGACTTTAAAATAAAGTTCTGTATGTAAAACGTGGGGTAAAATGTATGACTTGTCTTCTTGTGAGAGTCATAATACAGATTTAAAGGACATCTGTTGTGATCCTGGTGAAAATTTCCATGCTTCAGTGCAGCCAGTCATATCAGTCCTTTGAAGTGGTCTGTGTGGGTGGATGTGTGTTTTTCTGCAGCACTAGCATGCACAGAGATGGCACTTATGCTACACTTGCTTGGATTCCCCTGGGCCCTCCCTGGGTTATTGGGAAAAATCATTTTGTCTTGAAGAGGCATGGGAATACTCTGTACAGAGTTGTAATAAATTACAGGTGCACAGTAAATTAAAATTATGATAGTTACCTTTGACCTCCTCCTATCTCTTTTACTTATTAATCACGTCTCTGCTGGGATCACTTCTGTTGAATAGCTTCCACAGTTTCCCACACTTTTAGACCAGTCTGCTAGAGGCATATGTGCATATATTATGCCTACTGGAGGAGAGAAGAGAGGTGAGTCAGAGACATCATCAAGGTGAAGAGGTTCACTGGCTGGAAAAACTAATCAGTAATGGAAGAAAAGGAGTAAAGTTACAGTTCTGAACAACGTGAGATGAATGCACATTTCGTTGGCACTTGTTCTTATTGGGTATATCATGGTGCTTTTGTGCTAGTAAAAGTGTTTAATCGGGGTTAGGACATAATGGCCAAATCCATTCTCTTTTTTACTCCAGTCTTGGATTCAGATCCTAGAGGATAAGTCAAGAGGATAAGTGAAGTCTATCTCTGTTCTACCCTCTCCCATGTCCCCATATTGATGCTTTCAACCTCAAAATGGCTTTCAACCATATCAGTTGTGTAAAATTCTATATAAACTCACTCAAAGTGTCACCTCTAGTAAATTGTACTCCTTCCTTTCATGAGCCAGTGAAGATAAAAATATTTTCCTACCACCATCCATTAAATGCATTCTTTATATATAGAGAATATATTAGAATGATACTACGGATATTGAATTTATCTTCATGAGATGGGTATGGTCTCATCAGTCATGAATGTCACAACTAAGCAAAGACACAAGTGAATAATGAAGCCACCCTTATCGAGTACAGATGAATTCAATTTCCTTTGCACTATAATGTCATATTTGATTCAGTGAACTATAACATCTACTTTTTATTTTTTTAGTTGCCCATGGATTCTATCTTTTTCTCATTCTGTTTCTCTAACACTGTATTTGTGATGCATTTTTCTGCTTTTATCCATTCTGTATGTCTTTTTCACCTGTCTGACAAAACAATGAAGTTGAATCATAAATGGGATACACAGAATGAGAACACTTACAGTGTCAGGTGCCTAAATTTCATGTCACTGCTAGCTTTCCTGGAGGATCTATTCCTGGATGTTATGTCAACTACACTTCATTTACAAAAATATGGGTCCTGGTTATCTTGGTTTGTTTTGGGCTATCTGTAAAACTATACACTATATACAGAGATTTTTAAAAAGGTAAGTAGATTTATGAATCCCTTCCAAAGGACAGAAAAGCATAAAGGAACTGGCTTGTAGAAGAAGCTTTGATGCTAAACAACCTTAACTCACAAACACAGACTGTGAAGAATAAACCAAATATGTACAATACTGTGCAATAATAGGTCACACGCAGAACAGGCAACATAAGAACAAACCAAAAGGTGAAAATTTATATGGCCTTCCTCTAATCAATACACTTTTTAGGATGAGAAGAGCTCATCTGAAAGCATGTTCCCTTCCTACCTCCCCAATTTCACTAAAAAAATGCCTTCATTGTGTGCTGCCTGTGATTCCATTCAGCAAGCTGCTATTTCAGTGTGTATATTTTTGGATATATCAGGCACAAATGCCACCTGAAAGATTCTGGCAAATCTGGGAGCAGGTGTTGTAAGAGAACAGAAGTGCACCTACCCCTGCCTACAAGGACAAGGCAGATCCAACCCCTTCCCCACTCCTAGGGCTGCAGTCATGTTGAGATTCTGGTTGCAGGTAATATTATGCTTGCTTTCAACCAGGTTAAACACAATGCTTCAAAACAGAAGTCTGCTTTCTTAGACTGAAGAAAGTGCCACTGACGCTACCAAGGCAAGAGCATAACACTATCCCAGGGAAGGACTCAAGGTAAGCAAAGCCTTCAGCCTGGCAGAGTCATAGCCCTGGCTAAAATCCCTGGGTGTTGCTGTAGTTACACTTACTTGCAATATAAATAATAGACACCAACGTGTTGCAAGGGCAGTGCAGCTGCTGCACTGACACTAAGTGTGATGTTGTTTCGTACCTATCCTGGATATTCTGTATTTCTTAATAAGGACCCATAAGCTCAACTTCAAGCTAATTGCAGCAGCAGAATATTCTGTGGGAATGCCTCTCCAGATTTTACCAATAAACTCCTTGGAGAAACAAGGAAACATTCACGTTATATTTACTTAATAGACGAGATCCAATCTATAAGATGAGATATGAAATAAATTAAATTCCATGGCAGGTGAACACCCTGAGGGTACTGTATTTTATAAAAGTGTATTAATATTCTCTAAGACCACTGTATGAATTTAGGAGAGCTAACTTCAAAATTAGCTTTACAGGCCACCTGCAGATTTTTTTCTGGTCACTTTCATAGTCAATGCTGCAATCAGCTAATTTAACTTAAATATTAAGTAAATAACTGGTCCAGAATATTTCAAGGTTAGGGACATAAATCTCATTCTCATAAAAATATAAAGTGGTGCTTAACCCAGGAATTTGAGTTTCCAATGTGCTCTATTCCCTTCCACTTTTAGAAAAGAAAAGCCTAACCAAATTCTACAAAAGACACTAACAGAATGTGTGAAAGAATTACTGTACAAAGAAAACATGAGTTCAGAATTCTCTGTAGAACATGCTGAGGCTGATAAAAATTGTGGTAATGAACACTGAGGTTTTAGAGTGGGTTCATATAGATTTAGCAATATGATTATAGACGGAGGTGTTTTATGTTTATCTGAAAGGATGCGTTCTGAACCCGAGCACTGGCCAAGAAAATAAGAAAATGAGAGTTGGTGTGCCTCATCCTGACAGCTGTGGTTGCTGATGCTTTCTAATTAGTCTCCAGAAGACTAACACTTGCAGGTTATCCAGAAGTAATGATCACTATAACTAGGCGGTCTCCTAGGCAGGAAAGTGCGTTTATATTTTGAAGGAGGTAAGCTGTTTTTTGAATGCAGTTATTTTCTAGTGCCAGAGCTTGGGAAGGAGATCAAGAGGAATTACTCTTGCATGTCAGACTTTTGGCTGTTTCCAAAGACTCTTAGCATTTCATAATAATGCTACTTGGGAAGGGGTCAGCAAGGCAGCAAGTCCATTGTGTGCAATTTCTCATCATCTTCAAACCTCTGATTTGATTTTTTTCTATACTGCTTGCAATTTACTATGACGATAGTGCAGTTATGCAGGTTCCTGTTTGATGCCCTTGTTACTGACTTGTTCTTAAGAGTACTGAACAGCTTGTATTTTAATCATGGCTTCAGAGAGTAGGCAGGTTTAAATAACCTTCCTTTGCTTTCAAAATCCATCTCAGAACATTTGCTCTCTGAGGTTATTGTCAAATTGTAAGAGGTGGCCGAGAGCTACAGGAGATGCCTGTTAGGGCATTGATCTAAAGAAGCATTCTTATCAGTGTTTCCATGGAAAAAAATGAGATCAGAGAATTCACTTTCAGAGTTTGTGTTTACCTGTTGATCCTATAGTATGATAGCAATTCTTTCAAGTTTGGTAAGATCTTTGTATGCTTTTGTTTATCTCAGTTCATTAGATATTGAATGTCAACAAGTTAAGTACCCTTTAAGTCACTCTATTAGAAGCTGTCTGCAGAAGATAACTTGCCAGCTATTCCCCTGCATTTTGGAGGGGAAATCTTATGGTGATGTGAAATTGGGATAGCAGGATCTCCCTCCAGGCTTTCTTTTCAAGTCAGGTATGCAGAGGCATTGGTTTTGGTGGGAAAGGCTATGCTTTGACTCTTCTGCTCATGGTAACAAAATCTACCAGAGATGGTTGTTAAGAAGGCATGTGAATATTTAACGATTTAAGCAGCTGCAGGAAATGTCACTTAAGAGTAATTGGAACAGCTTCAAAAGGTGTAAAATACATGGCAAGAATTTACAGAAAGAGCTGGGAATTTTCGAAAGAGAGGTCTTCATTGTCTTCTCTTGTACACAAAAGGGATGTTTTTCCTGTATCTCCAGAAGTGTGAAAGTGCCCGTGTGAACTTTCAATTGTCTAGTGATGTCTTGATATGGATGTAATTTCTCTCTTGAAACTGAGGTATGCTTGTGTGAGGATACTGTTTGCAAACCACATCCAACTATGAAAGTGTAAACAAAAATCAAACTTGGGAGAAGGTCATAAAAAAGAAGGCAGTGATTGTCTTGCTTCTGACTGATATTTTCTCCCAAAATTTATTGAGATACTAAGATGTGTGTGTTGGTTATGTTTTCCCAAGTCTGCCAACATTCCTGTTCCTGCACTTTGATACTATGCGGGCTCTCACCTACTATAAAACTTTCACGATTAAATAATTTCAGTAGGGAAAAGCCTGCTCTATTAAAGTGTATAAAAGTTCAATAGCTGAAGCGTAAGGCAGACATATGAGGTAATATATAGTGTAACTTTTTATATTCTCAATTCTTCTTATTGCACTCTAGAGATAGGAGACAATGGAGACAATGTGCAATGAATGACAGAAAATGTGTGTAAAAGCATTGTATGGTGAATAAATTAAAGCCTTTTGTCATAAGGCCAATAATAAGAGAAGAGAAAAATTAAGAAGTGTAAGCAAGGGAGCCCAAATATCTAGCAGAACAAATGGATATAATCATTTTCAAATGTGTCAGTTTGAATCAACCAAGGTAAACAACAAGTCTCATTGCATGCCTGAACCAGGCAAGTTTTGCCACTGAGTACCGTAAAATGAAAAGCAGTCATAAAATGAAAGGAGAACAAAACGGGAGTATGTGTCTGACCATTTATAATCTTTTAATCAAACATGGAGCCTGTAGCTGGAGCCTGGTAGCTTTGGAGACTACTTTGTCTGTGTATTCATAGGTCATTCATAATGCAGTGAGCCATAAAACGCTCTCGTGCTTTTTTTTGCTTCAGTGGTTTCAACACCTTCCTCTGGGACAAATTTCTCTAATAACAAGAGGTAATTCAATTTGGTTCTTGCTCAATCCTAAGCAAACAGTTCTGGCTATTGTGACTTACAAGATTTATGAAGGCTGTGCAGGGAAGATACTGTACCAGAAGCTACTAGTTGCTCTGTCAGGCTATTCAAGCTGAATATTGTCTGGAAATGCTCTAATATTGTTGTATTAAAAAACAGTAGATATTTCTGTACCTCCTGTCTCAGAGGAGACTGGTGTCTACATCCCATGGACTTGAATGTATAAGGGAGAAATAGTCCCTCAAGGAGAAGAACTGGGTATAGCTGGGAGTCAAGGAGCCCTGGCACCAGTTGTGGCTGATGGAAGTAGTTGCAGTCCATGAGATTGAGTATGGCAATGGTATGAACGTATTTGATAGTGGCAAGGGCAATTTCAGTGCTAGCAGGGAGAGACAGGTTGAGTTGGTGCAGAATAGAGGTATTCCTCTCATGCATGTGATGAGGAGGGTGCCAGGAAAAGGATCAAGAAGATGGTACTCTGTCCTACAGCATGTGCAGTGGAGCAGCTCCTGGGACGCAAGGTGGTCATCTTCTCCTGCCTGCTGCTACGTTACATTTGAGCTTGTTGTTAATAAGCGTGTGCTTTGCTGATCTGAGATGCACCCTGGTCTAGAGGGTAAAGCTGCATAGCACTTCATCCTGGCAGTTGCATTTCTATCAGAGTTACAAAGTATTGGCAAGAGGTGATATGTTTTCAGGGGGTTATGTGACTGTTTGAGTAGTCAGTATGCTGTTCCAGCTTGAATTTTAGACAACATTTTCAATTATAAAAGTAGAGAAGCACATTTTATTTTATAAAATACTGAATTTATGAATAATACTTTGAAAAGGTTTTATCCAGTTTTTTAAGATCTTGTCTTATAACTATTTTAGAGAGAAAGTATGCTTTTCCTTTTTTTAATAATAGACACTTACTGACTTGTATTCATTATTATCACAGAGAAAAGACACATAGTCATGCCAGGCACATGAAAATGCATTTAGAAATTGAATAAACTTTTATTCTCTTTTGTGAAAACTGAACTTTTTAAAATGTGGGTTACTTTTTTTTTCTTTTTTCTTTTTTTTTTTTTCTTTCACTGCAAAGTTTCTTGGACATTCTTTTGAGGCATCTGGTCTCCTTTAAATAGGATACCAGACAAGACCACTGGTCTGATTAGTCTTGTCAATTGCACTGTTTTCTTCCTGAAGCTGTTTTTCTCTTTAATAGCTTGAGGCTCATCTGCAGGCCACATGCTGCCAAAATTCTGGTCCTACCTTGACGTGACTTGGGGTTTCCCTTCATGTAAGTGTCTGATAAAACAACATCCTTATTGCTCTTCAGGATTTCCTGGTTAAAGGGATTCTAAAATATTCCTCTATTTTCATTCTAAAGCAGTCATGTTCACGCAAGAATTTCCAGTGTTTTCCTTTTTTCTGCTCTAGATGGCAATGTAACACTTTTTCATCTGCTAGGAACTTTATGTTTCTGGAAAAATTGTATAAACCTGGGAAGCTAGAAGTAGATTTATCTTATTATGTGTGTACAGTACTAGCTGTAATGGCTCCCCTGCCACTCAGCCATGACTTGTCTTCTGATGTAGTGTGCTATACCACATGTATCCACAGCTGTACTCCTTCTTCCTTCCAGAAGAGGAAGGCATCCTCGTCTTGCAGGTTCCATCTTCCTGCCATCCTTACCTTACAGGTTCTTGCCACGCTTACCCCACTAGTTTAATTTTCTCACTGTGTCAGTTTAGGGCAAATGTGGGTGTGACAGCTTTAACTTTCTCTCTTGTTCTTCCCTTTTATGACATTGGTCAAAACCTTGTTTTTCCCACTCTTTTACATTTCCACCTGTTCTTTCATGCCCAAATTATTGATTTCATAATCATCCCCTTCTTATCTGTACTATTTTATTTTTCTTTTTTTGGAATAAGAATTTCATTTTTCTGTAACACTCAATCTTGTGGTGTGTTGATAATCAAAAATCACAAGGAGATTCTCAGATTTCATCTGTGAAGTAAAATGTGTATTTTGCATGAATTTAGTAATGGGTTAATGGCATATATTTCCAGTAACTTAAAACTAATTGCCCTGCATTAGCCCAACATCCATCTAGCCTACTATTCTGCCCTTGAGAGTGTCCAATGGTGGGCAGCAAGGAGAAGAATATTAGAGCAATAGTTTGTAAAGGTGCTTAATGCAGCACTCCTTTTATGAATAGCAGAGTTTGTTCTGTAGTTTAATTATAGATTTGATAAAGATGTTCTTCTTTTCCGTTTCTTTACATTTGCTTCCTCTTAATCAGATATGGTTACGAGGTTTTAGAAATAGTGAATAATTGCTGTTATCCTTAATTCCTATATACTTGAATTATTTTTTATCTTAGCTGAATATTCTATTTAATCTTTCCTCAGACATTCATACTTTCCTTTTTTTTTGTCCTTTGCCTGCACCTCTTCTGTTTCTACTACACTCTTCTGAGCTGAAAATGAACTGTACACAGAATTCAAGACCTATGATGAATAACAGGATCATGTGAAGATGCTTTTTGTTTTGTTCATTTTCCTTTCCTATTAGTCCCTGGTGTCCCATTTGCTTTTTTTATTTGCTGCTGAGCATGGAGATGATGTCTTGAGAGTGACGGCAAGATCTCTTTGTACAGGGCAATAGCTCATTTAGAATGCATTGTTGTGTCTATATTGTGCTGTTATTTTTCTCTCTTGCCTCTTGCTTTTTATTTATTGGCACTGGATTTCATTTGGCATCTTATTACCTGATCACTTAGTAACATGATATCTCTTGCAGCTCTTCACAGTTAGCTTTCAAGTGAAGTGCTGTGAGAAATTTCAAATAATCAGAAAACTTAGTCACTGCATCTATGAATGTATTGAGCAGCATAGGCTTCAGTAGAAAAAAGCTTCGCTAGTAACCTCCTTGAAAGGCTAGATCTGAGTACATATGTCTACTATTAATTTTGTAACCTATAGTAGCTAATCCTCGAGATACTTGTGAGATCTTTAGTTTTTATCCCAAGACAGCTTAAGCTGAGTCACAGATGATGAATGTTGTAAAGAAAAAAAAAAAAGAAATTAATATATGGCTTATCTGTGGCTTACCCTTTTCCCTGTGCTTTTTGACTCTTTCAGCAAATGGCAATGCATTTCTGAAGCATGACTTCTGCAGAAATCATCTAGACTATCTTGTTATATTTGTCCCTGTGCTACCTGACTTGACTGTACTATAATTTCAACCCATTATGTCTAAAGGCATATGATTTGTCTCACCCA
This sequence comes from Eudromia elegans, assembly GCA_003342815.1. Lineage (NCBI taxonomy): Eukaryota > Metazoa > Chordata > Aves > Tinamiformes > Tinamidae > Eudromia > Eudromia elegans. The sequence continues at coordinate 176,889 of PTEX01000150.1, read as the reverse complement.
CAAGTTTTTGCAGTCATGACAAACTTTTAATTTTGAAAATGCAAAGAAGCAACTGAAACTGCTATGGAGTAACTGAAAATGCAAAAGTGGGAGGTGGCTTGAGTGAGAATTGCAACAAAAATAGTAGTTTCTAGTTAGGAAGCAATCAGGGAAAACAACAAGAGGGCATAGTTTTGAAAGGTAAACTTAAATAAAAACTTATGGTAAACTTAAGTGTATCCAAACAGACAAAATAAAGCAAACAAAAAATCTAGCAATATCAAAGTATAATAGGAAATGCCAAAAAACTTTTCTAGTTTTAGTCTAGTTTCTAGTAAAAAAACTGAGAAATCAATATGCACATTTAGGCAGGCATAATCAATTACAGAATTATAGGATGGGAAACAACTGATTAAGTAACAGTCCTTCAGGAAACAGTCTGAGACTATAGTGATAACAAACTGAACACGAGTCAATATGTCTTGCTGTTACACAAGGACAAAATTCATAGTAAGAAGTATAAACAAAGAAAGTTTGCATTGACATAATCTTGACATAACCTTTCTGCTGCACTCAGTGTTGGTAAGAATGTTCTGCAGGACTGTGGCTCATCTCAGGTATGTCATTTCAAGATACACTGTGGGCTGTGGGAGAGGTTCTTCCAAAGTAGAGTGAAGAGCAAAGTTTACAAAACATGACCAAGCTTACATGTTGAAAGAGATGAGACTGCCTAAAAACAAGAATGAAAAGACAGAAATAGAGCAGGGTAATTGGTTTTGAAGATGTGAAAGCCTTCTGCAAAAGAAGGGAGTAATTTGTTCTTTGTATTCAGAGTATTGGTAATGGGCATCAAGAAATGCATCAAGAAATGTTAAGGACTGGTTTTAAGGAAAAGTGCCTGACAATAGGGAGACTAAATCACTTGAACAGAGTAGTTTTCTGATCCTGTAGTAGTTATATTGTTGGAGTTTTTCACAGGAACTTTTACCAAGCATGATTTTATAATCTTACAGCTCACCCAGTCTGAAGCAGGGATGGACTGGACAACCTCCTGCAAATGTTTCAGGCTTGTTCAGTGTTATTTCTCTTTTTACCTCTATTCCTAGCTTCTCTGTTTCCTTATAAGCTGTTTCTCTGTTTGCTTATAAGCTACTTGCCATCTATTTCAAAGTCTTATACATTCTGACCTCAGTTTACTGGTCTCTGTTGGATAGCTACCTAACAAATGTCATACTTGGTCAGACCTCACTAATCCTTCAATTTTCCAGATCATCCATAAGTATATTAAACAACATCAGTTATTTTTTGAGGTGATTTTGGTAGAAAACTTCCACTTTCTAATGCATTTGTTCTAATCTGTTTTCTGATATTTAACCTGGTTCCTTGATTTAGTTCTCCATTTAAAAATCTGGCTCCTAAACTCCTCCCCAGTTTCAATGTCTGTAGATACTGAAAAAAGTAAATTTTCTATAGTAGCATTGCCTTCCTTTAATATGCTTCTTAAATGCTGAGCATCATTTTACCCAACTGTCTGGTCTTTTTTTTTTTTTTTTTTTATTATTATGATTATTTTTTAAATTGTATATTCTTAGCATTGCCATTTTTTTCTAAACAGTCTATGCTGCCAGTCTTCAGAGATTCACTTTATAGAGTTAGAAAAGAGCAGTGGAGGATACAAGTGTCTCTAACTGCCTAGTGTACTACCACCTATTGGAATAGATGCCATTTTTTTTTGTATCTTGTTTTCTGCTGCCGCAGAGGGCTCCTATGCTACAGCTAGGTCTTTCAATCATTTTGATATGAATACCAATACTGCTTTTAATAATGCCATAAAGAAAGGAAGAAGATTTCAATCTCAAAAAATAGTTAATTTCATAAAAATCATATTTTTTTTTCACTTGCTGAACACAGGTCATGTGAAAATGCAGAATATATAATTTGACCAAATACGAGTAGATGTGTTGGGGTCTGATAAAACGGAGACATGAATAGTTCCAAACATCAGCTATATGTAATGAGTTGGGTTTTCCTGGTCAGAATATCATGAAGGCACAGGGTCTATTAGAAAAAGACTCAATTATAAAACAAGTCCTTCAATGAATGATCTTCATGGAAGAGTTTAACTTTCTAAATACACCAATGAATAGGTGTCATTTAGACCCATTTTACTGTTTCTGTTTCCACTAATTTATGGATAGCAGTAGGGAAAACAACCCTAAGAAATAATAAATAACATCTGGTCTGAAAATTCTGCATATCTAATAAGGATTATTCTAAATGGTACATGCAAATATAAATATGCTTGTATTTGGGAGAGAAGAGGATTACTTCTGCCCACATTAATATAAGTGAAGAAGAATTAGGACACTGTATAATGCCATAGGCTTTTTCATTCATTAAGTGAATGCACTCTCATTCGGTGCAAACACCAGAGGCAAATTTTCTGCATACTGGGCTTCCTTTAAAAAATGGGAAGGGAAAAAGTTCGAAGGTAATCATGAAACAAGCAGTCCCGTAGAGAGAACTGTGGGCTGATTGTATGACTTCGAGTATCCTCCCTCAGTGCTGCAGTGCCATTAAAAAGATGACAGTCCTGTGACTGCTGGCCTTGGTGCAGCTGAGAGTCTGAAGGATTTGGTATCAAAGAGTTGATGTGAAATTTCTGTATAGTATTCTGTATAGTATTTTAAGACTTCGGCATATCTTATATGATAGGTTTTGAATTGTAGGTGCAGTTCCACTGGTCCGTATTACTCTAGCAAGCATAAGCTCAGCCTGACTGCCCAGCTAAACTGGATTTTTGACTACTTTGTGTTATGGGAATTGAAAAGCAGCCTGGCTGTATTTATTTCTAGGCACTACCTATCTACTAATAACATGGCTAATCCAAAAGAGGACAAATATTTTAAGAGTATATCTTATCTGTATATTTTTTCATTGCTTTGTGCAGGGGAGAATGAGTAGAGAATTTCACTGCTCAGGTGTGCTAGGACATAGAAGATGGTGAACCATTTCTGAAGGGTGACAGCAGCTTCTTTCAGAAAAGTCTAGACTTGAATGTCCTGCACAAGGTCTCTGCTAAACTACTTCCTTTCCGTTTGTTAGCATTTTTTTTTTTTTTTTAGCTTATGCTGTGGTAGATGTTACACCACCCTTCAAAGTAATTTTTCAGCGCGCTTATGCCGATGCATTATTAAAGATAAATATTTCAAAAGATGCTAAGGCCTCCTCTACTTCTTTTGAACTATATTTTTAATATCTAGATGTTGATGTTTCAAATCATTCCTGATCCCAGTGCCCTAGGGCTTGCAAAGCATCCCTTTTATTAATGAATATAATCTGAGGAAAACATTTGTCAGAAGGAGCTGGGAAAGGGACCATGAAAAACGTATTACGTAGACTGAAGAAAAGTGGCTAGCCTTCTGATTATAAATCTAAAATATTAAAATAATGAATTCACAGAACCCCTATTAGACATCAAAGGTTGTGTCTTATTGGGGTATGCTTTTAATTTATATTCCTTCTTTAAGGCCAAAAACAAACCTGATAAATTGAACAGTGAATTCCTAACCTGATTGAAAAAACCTGACTTTGGATCATTGATGTGAATGGAAAGGCGACTTTGTGCAAGCTGAACTCTGCTTGAGTAGATGCCTGTGGTATAACTTAATGGCACGTTTTCAAATCTTACGACTTTCAAATACAGAGTTAAACTTAAAAACAGCAACTTAGTAGCCTTTGTGCTGTTTGTTCTTTCATCTTATTTCAGAACTGTTTGTCTCAAAATCTTGCAGCAGGGGAGGAGATTTTAAATTTTTTTTCTTTTTAAAATGGAGTTTGTAAATGTTTTTATTTGGCAAGAGTAGCCAATGTTAAAGATAATAAATGTAATATCTTTTTTTTCCCTTTTCCATGGCAGTGAAGAATACAATGAAATAAAAATACACAATGCTGATGCCTTATTTGTGTATTTTCCCCAAACAAATCTCTGTTTAGGAATGTTTAAAAACAGTTACATAACCTTCCCATTTTCAAAAAAGTAGAGATTTTATTCCATGCCATCTAGAAACACATGAAGATTCCAGAGCTGACAGATAAATATAATGGATGGAGCATGCTGAACATCAGTGGTGAGAACACAGAACGAGAGAAAGCAAGTGACTGTGATGCTAATGTGAGATTTGGAAGACCTGTTTTCAATTCCCTGCAGGCTGCCTCTCTGACCTGGAGCAAATTTGTCTCTCAGGCTTAAATTTATAAATGTGTTTAGGTACATAACTGCCTCTATTTAAGTAAATACATTGCCAATTAAATGAATAGAAAGTAATTGATTTGTTCCCTAGGCTTCCACTTCTGTTCTGCAAAATGGGGATGATGTTGCTCCATTATCTTAGGGTTGTGCTGAGAGAATAAATAAATTTCCTGAGCTCTTGGAGGGGCTGATAATTTCCTTGTCGGATGCATCAGAATACTTTGTATGAATATGCCGCTCGATGAATCCATAGTGAATGCCCTTCTAAAAGTGTATTTGGCTCTGATTAACCCGTCCTGATAAGTCTATAGCAAACCACAGAAAGGCAAAAGAATGATCAAAGCTATGTAATGACTTCTGTGCCTGGAGAGCTAGAAAAGACTAGTACACTTCTGCTTGAATGAGAAATGACTGAACAGGGATATCATAGCCAACTATGCAGCTGTGAATAGGAAACAGTTACTGAAGGTTCCTCACTGTGCAAGTGCTGGAAACCATCATCTCAAATTATTGGTAGTGGACTTAAATCTAAAAGAGGATTTTTTTTTTTTTTTAACTCAACATACAATTAAACTGTGAGATTCTTTACCAAGGATGTTGTGGATGCCAAAATTTATTTTTATTTTTTTTAAATATTATAAAAAAAATTGGATGAAGAATCCACCATAAATTATAGAACACAAATAAATGACCTCGAGTTCAAGAAATCCCATAGTATCAGGCTGCATTGTGAATGTTTCATTAATTTAATAACAGATGGTAGGTCATGTGGCCTTTGCAAAAAAAGCTGAAGGAAAATGATAAAAAAGATATTTTTGCATTCACATTTCATCTTTCTTCCTTGCAACGAGGGGAATGATGGGATTCCCTTTAAGGAACATGTTCTCCTTTATTGTATTTTCTGAAAGTGCTCCTGCAGCCTAGTCCGGATTTTACTTACATGCCCTGGTATTAGTGAAGGTTGAGCATAGTGGCACAATCTTAGGAATCAGAGAACCTGCAGTAACAGCATTCTGTCTCATGCCGTCTTCGCTCTAGTTGGGGAGTAGATTGGTCCTTTCACATGACTTCTATTCCTCAGCCACTCTTGCCCAGTAACTTCTGGTCAACAAAAGAAAGCAGGAACTGTTCCCATCTGTGCCTGTCTGTTGTGGGTAAAACTGAGAGAGATCAGCAAAATAACCCTGTTATTCCTTCTTGATGCATCTGGTATCACAGTTTTGGTAGACCCCAAACCCCTGGAATACAGGGTGACGTCACTCCTCTTGTGGTCGAGAGGCAAGTCTTTGCTCTTGACCCAGACTCTGGACTTTTGGGTCACAATTTCAGTGTGAATTTCCCCTGGAGACAAACAGAACCACCAACTAGCTACCAGCTGCCTATCTTTTTAAAACCAAAGAAGCTATTTTCTGATTTTCTCTAAGATTTTCCCCGAGAGAAGGTCCATTTGTAGCAAGTCATTCTTCCAGGTGAAGGGCATGCATCTTCCCCCATTTTATTGACTTTTTTTACCATGAGGTAAAAGGGCATTGCGCTTTCCTCCCATCAGGACAGAGTACTGCTTCCAGACTTGCCATAGCTCCTACAGCCCTGGGAGTGAGGCACTGAGATGAAACGGTTTATTTGCAGAACAGAGAGCTGTATCACTAGCAATGAATTGAAGAACAAACAGTAGACTTTACACAAATGTGACACTTGCTCTTTTCAAATTACAGCAGTTGTATTTTTACTACAGATGAAAAACAAACAAGCTGCTCTGTCTTGTCTCTCCCAGCTTGCTTAGAGACTCAGCTCAGCTTGGCTGCATGTAGATCAATTTGTTTCAAGAGATCAGCATTTCCTTTTTAACCTTTCGAACTGTAAGTCCCCAAAGAATCCTGATGTTTTCATCAATTATATATTTTCATTTTGTACTGGAAATCGATAGCACTTCAGAACACTAATGTCATACAATATCTTTGTCTTGGGCTAGTAAGTGAATAATAACTAAATAATGCATTTCAAACGAGAGAACAAATGAATATTCTCCCTCCAGTGCACAAAGAAACATGCAAAAAGAAATCACTGAACAATAGGACATTGATTTTTGTGGCTCCGAACTTTCCAGCTGCAGGCAGAAAAGACCAGAATAGAGTTGTAGTATATTATCTTACTCCTGAAGTTGCACTTGGACATGAAACTTCAAAATGCCTCTCATTTTCCCAGCATTGCTGCTGGATCAAGGTTTCATACAGACCAAAGTATTACTGATGAGCTACAGTTATACTGAGATTTGGAGAGCATGAGAAACGCTTGCAGCCCCAGTATTTTTGGCAGGGCCTTCTCAGATGGTATGTGTTCTCAAAAGACAAAGCTTTCAAACGATATTTGGAAAATGAGGCTACATCTGTACTAGTAGACTTAAGAGGGTCAGGGGTAGGCTTGGACTCTCGTTTGCAATCAGACACGCTGTTACATTGTTAGCACAGTCTTTGTCAGAATTTTGGCCGGTGTTAAGCAGCCCTCTCCCAAGCAGTGCTGCAGCGCTTGTAGATTGGGAGTTAACGCTCTCGGCAAACAGCTTGAATGTGAAATCTCTATTTTGGGGAAGTGAATTTGGCTATGCAGATTGGAACCATGCTGTTTCAGCTGGCCTCGGGGACCAAGAGCACTCTATCTCTCATTTGATTTGCTAATGTAGACATAGTCAATGGGTATTAACTGTCTTTGATAATCACACTACCAGAAAGAGCATCTCATGGTTAAACATCAGACTGGGACTGGAGACATTCGGTTTGCAGATGTCTCACAGATTCTCAGTGTAAATTGAGGCCGCTTAATGCTTCTGTTTTTTATTTATAAATGAACGTAATGGAACTTTTTTACTTTATGCTCTGAAGATGACATACAGTAAGATGTGATAGATGGATTGTAATCTATTTAGTACAGTAATTGTCTCCTACTAGAAGGGTCTAGATTACTGGTGAGTTCATCTTGAGAAAGATTTCCATTCTTTTTTTTTTTTTTTTTTTTGTTCTCTCTCTCTCCTGATGTCTTTTTTTCTAAGTCAAATGGTTTGGCTGAAGCACTCAGGACTCTGGGAACACTGCAATCTCAATTTGTTGTTTCGTCTTCTGGGAATTCAGCCCACCAGTAGTCTGGAAAGGATTAGACTCCCTACTTGGAGTTCATCAAAATATGGTTTGAACCTGAAGTGTTTAGAAGAAAACAGTCATATAGAATCTTCTATGTATATTTTGCATACCTTGAAAATCTTGGACAAGTTGATTGTGTTTAGGTGATATAGTGTTGCATAATAATAATTTCTGAAGAGAATAGTTAAAGACTGCTAATTAAATATACACAAAAGAAGACAGTAGTAGTATCCTTCCTGATTCAAGATAGTGCTTAAACTTATCCTTAATGTTAAGCATATGCTTAGTCACCTTTCTCAGATAAAGTGTTGTACTATTTGTTTTTTATTACAGTAGTGCATTATGCTAGGCAGATACTATGGTCCGAATGAGATCCAAAACAAACTGAAAGTGAACTCATAGTTCATCAGCTAGTCTCTCCAACACCTGGCTCTTTTATCCAGAAGTGTAAATATACTTTTAACAACTAGTTAATATTAAATGCCTGAAACACTCTCTGATTCCTTGTGTTAAAATTCTTAATACTTAGGCAAATCCTAATTTTGCTTTCATTTATTTATTTATTTATTTATTTATTTATTTATTTATTTATTTATTTATTTAATGGTCTAACTGTTAAAAAGCAAGTAGCATGTTTAATTTGGTCAGAAATCCATTCTTTTTTAGTTTCCTGAATATATTTCTATTCTCTGTCAGTGCAAAAAGTGAATGAAGCTCAAGACTGCCCTTTAGTTTTAGATCTTCAGCTGCCTGAGGGCTCTCTGTCCCCAAGAGATATGTCTGTATCTCCTATCACCTCAGACCTGCACACTAGCACAGATGGGAATTGCAGGAGTTTTCAGACATTCCAGTCAAGCTTTCTACACAAAACTCTTTAAGTTTTCTGTGTAGATGAGGAGGTGACTTGTTGAAGTAGATATGCTTTTTTTAATCCTGAGTACAATATAATCAGACTTCACCATTCATCTTTGGTCTGAAGAACAAAGCAATTCAGCATGTACAGCAAATCAATATTCTAGTGAATTTTCTATAAGTTTAAGAACAATAGAGTCTATCTTAGTGTATCATTTTAGTCATATTGTTACAGTATTGGGTGTACATCCTTGGTTTTTAGAGGTTTGGAGAAAATTCTTCACAGGTATATACAAAAGGAGTTGCTGTTTTATCTGAGAGTTAAATTTTATCCTTAATTCTTGCATGCTCTCAGTGCATCTGTCTTAATTTTTTGGTGTTTTTATTTAACTTCAATAATAGTTCAATTAGGCCCTAAAGAAATTTGGCATCAAAACAAAATATTCCTCTATAAAAAGAGGCATGATGGACTTTAAAGAAGCCAGCTGAAATTAGATAATTAACCATCCAACTGTTCAGGCAATAGACGTTTGTACAGTTTGTACAGTTTCAGATTGTTTTAATTCTTTACTTCATTCTCTGCAGAGTATAATTTAACAAAGGTGAAACACCCATGTAATTCCAGTTCCATGTTATTCCAAGAGAATAACATCTTCCTTGTGGATACTAACATATATTTTGCCAATAATGAAACTTCCAGGTGTTACAAGCCCAGAATAAGTAGAATCTTGATATTCTTCCTCTCACCCCATTTATTTCCCAAGTTCCCCAGAGATCTAAAAAATAACTTAATTCCCCATGTTGTTGTAGGCCTGATCTTTCCTGATCGAATGTTTGCACCAAGGTTACTTTCTGGAGTGAACCCACTGCTGCCATTTGCAATGATACTCAGGTGTGCGTTTGAAATCAGGATGAGTACAACTGAGAAAGCTTTGGCGTTCTCCACTTTGTGGAGAAATACCTCCTGTACTGTACTGTACTTCCTGTACTACTTCAGCAGATCTTTCATGTTCAGACATCTCTGATCTCCCTCTTGACACATGGTGGGGCACGTGGCATGTGCATCACTCTAATGAATCTCTGTTTTGGCAAACAATTTTTCCGAATCATCATTTCAGGTATTTTGACCTGAAAAATTAAACATCACAACAAAGACATGAGTGCCACAGGAGCACTCCATATTAGTGAGGAGCAGCACTCACAGGAGGGCTGAGAGGAAGCCAAGGCAGAGCACTCTGCAATACAAACGTAGCCAGCTCCAGAAGCAGTTAGGTGTGGAAAGCAGGAGTGATAACTAGACTGCATTTCACCTAAGGTCTTTCACCTAAGGACTGGACTTTGAGTTTTCCAGATAGTGATCAACAGCTGCAATTGAATGATTGCATGAATTCTTATTAATTAATTTCTTGTGCTAATAAAGCATGAGGCAATTTATTTTTTGGGTGGTTGCACAAGCATACTTTTTTTAGAAAATTAATAGATAGTAGGTGTAAATAGTGTGGAGAAGGCATGTGTTTTCTTTTTAATTCTTCTCAAACTCTGTTTTCTTGTGTAAACAGGAGCTGATTTCTCTTACAATATTTACAGGTTGAAAATAACACTCAAGCCTCTATTAGAAGGTGAAAAGGTACGATGACAACAACATAAACATTGTATAACATTCCAGACGCTGAAATGCATTTGCCTGTTAGAAGCAAGGTGTCTCCTCTTGGTGCTTAAATTATTGTTCACATCAGTTTGGGAAATGAGCCCTCATGATACTGAAATGTAATTATCTAGTTATATATTCTTAGTGGACAAATCGCCAGGATGAAACACTCCCATGAGAAACAGTACAATGTCTTACCAAACTGTCTGATATACTGTTTCTTCCTTCATTTTAAAGGAACCAAATTACTGACTGACTCTACAAATGTCATTGCAGAATGAGTATATGGACTTTTGAGAAAAAATATAATTAAGGAACTAATGTGATATTTAAATGTATTCTGTCTAGCTGGGGAACAAAACTTAATTTTTGGTCCCTGTCTGCCATCATTGGTTTAAACTGAGAAAAAGAATATACTCAGTAGGAGGGGAAGGAGAACAGAAATTATTAGAAGAGGGCATGGCAATGGAGATGATTAGTAATTACTTGAGTTATATCAGAAATAATGAAAAATCTTTTGTATATTGTTATTGATTCTGTAATAAAAAGGTCTGTTGTTCGAAGAGGTGAGAACACTATCTGCAGTAGTAATGTGAGAAAGCATCATGTTTCCATCTGTTTTCAGAGAACCTTAAGTAATGGCCAAATATGCTGAGGATCTTATGTTGTTTGAATTTTTAAAGTGTGATTTATGGTGTTTTATGACTTCTGCAACTGAACTTATGCATGCAAGGCCAGAAGGGCTGTCTGTCAAGTGCAATCACCTTTTTGTGAAGATGTGATCGTACTGGAGGGCGGATAGAGCATCAAAGGTCTGCTGCTTTAGTTGACTTTCATGTTGGACATGTACAAAGCCTTCTATATTCTGAAGGAGAGAGCACCTAAAGTCTTTGTCAAACTCTTTTGTTTCTAAACGTTAGTTGCAGGGTAAATTTAACAATATATATTAAAAAAAAAAAAAAGATGAAATGGAAAAATGCCTGGTCACCATATTGCAATAACTTTAGCTTTTTGATTTTTTTTTTTCCCCTTCTGTGCTTGTCACAAGTTGTCTTGTGACATTTCTACTTTTTGTCTAAAAAGTTATGTTGTCTTCAGCTGCCTAACTTTAACTTTAATGGGCAAGTAAACATGTGCCTTTCCTGTTATTTATAGTCTCACTTTGCTGTCCCCTGTGTCGCAATGTTGGCTTTCAGTGAAGAGTACAGCTTTTTTAGGGGCCAAGGTTAGCTAAAGAACATCAGAGACTTAGCGTTTAAATGGAGAGGCTATTTATCTCTGACATTTACCAGCTGTGGAAATTGTGGAACCAAATCCTTTTGATTTTGTGGTGGCAAAGCATTGCTTGATAAATAAATGAAAATAAAACTTTTTTTTTCCTTCTTCTCATGGAAACGCACTCAGAACTTTAACAGAACCAAAAGACTAATGGTTCTGTTCTAGTCTGCAATTATCTGCAGCCTGACTGTTAAATCCAATGGGATATTGAAGCTGGTTGCTATACAGATAATTTCAGGAATATGTCATCTTTTAAAAGCCCATTATTTTCTCGGTAGTCTTTGCTGATAAATCATACTGTAGCCAGGCACTTCTTTAAATTAGTGCCTGTGAACCAGCAAGTGAAAGCGTCTCCTTGGAGCCATCAGTTTATCATTTTGGAAAGGACCCCCTCAGCCCTCTTGCCAGGAGGGGAATGGTGTGAGTTCCACTACAGTAGTTCTGCACCGACAGGGGATTTCTCTCATGAAAGGGAAACCCTCAGGAGAGAGAACGAGAGATGGATTTGAATCCTAAATCACCTCTGAATCCTTGGGAGACCCTAGTTGAGGAGACTTGCTGTGTCCTCTGTGCACCAATGAAGCAACCTTGCAGAAGTGAGGAGCGCCAAAGTCTCAGTCTGCTTCCAGCAGCACACTCAGGCCGTGAGCCAGAACAGGGATGAACTGGGGATCTGACATCTAATTTACTTTAATTTCTGTCTTGTTAAAAAAATAAATACCTCGGGTTTTCACTTCACAAATGCACCAATAGTAAGCAATTCTGTTTGGAATGCAGGCATGTTTTATTTAAGAAATTGAGACTGAAGTTTTAAATAATGCAGCTTAAAATGAATCAGAAGAAGAATTAATGTTAATATTGTCCTACAAAGATAAGAAGGAAAGAAAGAAAGTCTACGCAGCTTTTTTTTTTTTTTCTTTTCCTTTTCAAGATATATGAGGGGGGAAAAAAAGTGTAAAGGAATATTAAAAACCAAGGAAATACTTACATCAAATAACCTTCCAAACTAATAGAAATGGATCTCTTGTGATTTTAAATACATCCCAGTACTACACTAATGCATGCAAAGGATGAAGGAAACAAGTTAAAATGGAGAGAGTGTCAAATTCTCAAATCAAGACAGATTAATTTATCCTGAGAGATAATTTATACCAACTAAGCTGTCTGAGGCTTTGGAGTTCAGTGTTTGGCACGTGCTCCCCTGCAGCTTGCACAGTGGACCACAGCATAGTATATATGTGATTCATGGGCTAGAGACTTTCTGCACAAGACAGTCAGCCTGCAGCTCGCATGCAGGCTGCGATGGGGGTTGGCTTGGCTACAGAACAGTTTTTAATAGTTCTCTGCACCTTATGCCTCATTTTTTTTTTTTTTTGTTTTTTTCATGATTTTGAAATCTGACTTTTCAGTCACTGAACAAGATATTAATGGGATGCACTGCTCACCATGTATACACAAATTACAGGAGGGAGGCGTCTTATAAAAGCAATACTGTCTCTCATGTAATAAACTATCAAGAAAATGCCAGTAAATACGATGGTGACAATATTAATCAGGAAAATTATTTAAGAGGCTGCAGTCATTCTTGTGAGCAGCCTATCCTGTTTTTCCTCAAAAAAGAGAACTGGATACTAGCCAAGTGACCAGGGAAATACAGGTAATATTGCACATTTCCCTGCCATCAGGGGAATAGGCAAACACTAAAGAAGTGTTTTTATAATATTTTAAATAATTTAAAATATGTTTCAATGCTTCATGTAGCTTTGCGGAAAGAGTCCTGTAACCGCTCAGGCTAATGATATTAAAGATCAGAAGGAAAACTGAAAATATGCCCTTTTAGCAATAAAGGAAGAGGCCAGAATTTTACAAGTATACTCGTATTAAAATCTGTAATGGTTGAAATGGCTAATAAACCTTTAGCTGATGATTCTCCCTTCATCCGAACACTTTATTTTTTTAATCCTTTTCTGCCTTCCCTGACTGTTTGACCTTTTTGAATGATGCTAGAATTTACTGGCGGGTCAAAGAGTCACAGGGGCCCATATGAGACATAAAGCAAGACAAATGAAGATAGGATTTAGAGGCAAAATCAACACATTTGTAAAGGCTACTTCATACTGTGTTCACCACATTGGTGCTGCTTATAAGGACTGCAGAGTGAAGTTTCTTTGTATGTGTGAAAGGTGCTTTTCATACTCTTGTTGGAAGAAAAGAAAAAAGAACAAGGCTTGTTTGCAAGATTTGCATTCCAGGATCTATAACCAAACGTCAAGACTTTCTAGATCTGCCAAGTCCAAAATCTAAGATTTCAGGTCCACTTGCCAGCTCACATTTTCCATCTGGCAGCATAACTCTCTTCAGCCCTGCCAGTAGCTGGGCCCCAAGACGCTTCCTTATGAGGCTGGGGATTTAATTTAGATTTTTGCCTTTTCAAATACTATAGTTCCATAAAGATGAAAGTTCAGAATTTCGAGATAAACCCAGGTTGAGTAGAATCCATTTTTCCTACTGAAATGTCTCCAAGTCAGCGCCTACCTTCAAAAAACTTTGGAAATCATATCTAACTTAGCCAAGGGAACATATTTGTTACCTGCAGTGATATTTCTTTGCGAGTGCACGTTTGTCAGGGGAATCCTGTTTCTTTACTTATATAGTGCAGAATTTCTCTTTTTCCTCACTGTGCATGCAAATATGCAAATTCCCTTACTGTTAATGAGAGTTTAATGTGCTCCTTGAAATAGAGAAAAAAAAGACCTTTTATGCAACTGATAAAACAGAGCTTAAAGAGACAGGGTGACAACTCTTGAGACGGGGGAAGCAGCTGTCTGGCTATGAGTTTTAGGCTTTTCTGCCAGAAGAATCAAGCTTAAGGTTTTGGGGTTTTTTTTTTTTCTCTTATTTTTCATGAACACAGTGTTTGAAAGGGAGAGAAAATAGGAATGTGGTGGTAAAAGAGTTGTGAATTTTAAATGCTCTCAGTGTATGATTCATGGAGTGATTGCCCAAAATAAAACAAAACTATTCAAAGGGGGAGGGTGGGGGGCGGGGGGAAACGGTTCACATAATTTTACTGACGTTCCTTCTGATTTCATCTCTTTTCTATGCTGCATTCTCAATTCAATGGTGAACTTTTTGACCAAATCTGGATAGTTTAAATCAAAAGAGCGTTTTCTTTGTTGTGCCACACTTAACAGGCCATTCACTCAAACTCTGAGGAAATTTTGTGGCAACAAATCATCATGACATACTTATTCTTGCAATCCCCCCCGTCCACCCTCAGAGAAGATCCATGACTTAGCATATGAAGTGGATTACCTTTCACCCCAATTAATGTTTTTATAATGAATACCAAAAGAAGTAATAATGTTTTGCCACTTATTATCGTGTGTTGCTGGGGCAATCTCTGAAACTCAAGACTTAGGTCATTGACAGCACTGACATGACAGCAATCATGCTGCTGAGGTTTAAGCCCTACTACAGTGATGAATAAATGGGTCAATTTAATTTCCAGAACTATCAGTCTGAAGCTTTAAGGAGTAAAATGAGTGAGATAGGAATGTCTGGGGCGGGGAGGGGTTCAGATTTGGCAGAGGTTAGACTTGAAGGTCCAGCCACTTTTTAGCTTATTAAACTAATGCTGAAAAGAAAGATAATGAAGAAATAAAGTAAGAAATTTATGTTTTGTCTGAAAACTGGAACTGGAAATGCATGGTATTTAGATATTTTAGTGTTATTATATGGTAAGGCATTCGTTGATATTATAGAATTATGTTTTACAGCTTGCCAGTAGGCTGATTGAATTGCTAGCCACAACTGTACAGCTTTATAAGCTGTCAAGATCCAGTGATATCAGTCTTAAGGAAAGGATACCATGCTAGAGGTTAAAAGTAGTCTAACCCTTTTGCTACCCATTTAAATTGTGTAGCTGTGCTTAAATATGCATAAAATACACTAGACAAAGAAGAAAGAGTATTTTAAAGTGTTTTGAAATATAGAAATATTGTTCCTAAGCATTTCTTTGGACTCCTTCAGTAAGAAGGTTTAGGCTGCTCCTGGAAAGCTATATTATAGTGAGAGGAAAAATTGCCTCATGCAAATATTCAACAGGCAGACATACTGGCTTACTAATAAATTCACTGGCATTGAATAGATGTGCAGGTGCCATTTATACAGAACATTCCCTTCTTGCAGTTCTCTGTTTTCTTTTATTTTTTTTCTCTGATCTTCTGTTATTGCTATGATGACAAGTTCTATATATTAACAGTTTCTTCCACCATACCACAGGATAGCTGTCCTTTTCCCTCAGAATCTAAGGAAAGACAAAAAGAGGATGGACAGCCATCAATACATATATGTGTATTTTATGACTTTTGTCCCATTATCCCAGGTTGTAATGTGATTTAATCCATTCAATCCCTTCTTAAATTAGAGAAGTATTTTGCTCCAATTCCTCTTTCAGGTAAATGCCATTTACTTCTTTTCCTCCTGTTACTAACAGCAAGCCACTTCAGATGGGTCTAGATTACCAGCTTGGAAGGGCCTTCCTGGGATGAGGTCAGTGTTGCAGCCACATCTTTCTTACATCTGGTACGGCTGAGCTGGGGGCCACAACAGGCAGCCTTGCCCATACACACTAATTACCTGGCGTGTGGAGGAGAATGCAGTCACAGGGCTATTCAAACAGCTGCAGATCTGTAAAAAAGGAAGGACTGATGGTTATTGTGTGACCATCCTGCTAGCTAAGACTGGTTGCACCTTTAACCTCCGATGTCCAGTTTCTTTGCCTGTAAAATAAAGTTTATTTTGCCTCTCTGGATTCCCATGCACCTTTAATAATTTAACTTTAGAAACTTTGTGTGTGTGTGTGTTGAAATCCTTAGACTCAAAGATGACATAAATGCAAGATGCTGTGTTGTTACAGAATATCTCATCTCGAGGAGGTTCTCTGGAGCCTGACGGCTGTCAAATTTCAACGCCCATTAAAAATTACTATTTCTATCTAAGCTAACACATTACCATAAAACACAAACAGTCCCGGGCAAAGGATTAGTTTTTCTCCACGGCTGCGTGCCCAGGTGCGGGAAACCATCTCGTGAGGTGTGCGTGCGTGCGCCTGCTTCTGTCACAGGTAGCCTTTGAGGCACGCGGTCCTGGCCGCCTTCGTGTGCAGACAGCTGGAACCGCCTACACGGCCGGCGTCCCGGCTGAGCGCGCCGCGCCGCGCCAGCGGGCAGGCGGGGCGGCTCACGAGCATCCCGCCGACAGCCCCTCTCGTGAGCAGCTCCGGGAGAAACGGAGCCAGCCTGGGCTGGGGGAGCATTCGCTTTGACATCATCGTTTTAAAGCCTTGCAGTTCATGGCTGCGCATTGCGTTGGGAGCTCAGATGGCAGCTTTCTGTGCTTTTCTGCCCTGCCTAACGAGCAGCTCGGGCTCTCTGGGCTCTCCTACTGTTTTACACAGTCCCTGAAATCCATCTGGTTCCGCAGATCTGTTTCGTACCTGTGATAGTTTCAGAAAAAGATGCCAAAACAGCTGGGGGATGAATTATCTATTTATTTATTCATTACAAATGTGTCTTTGACCTGGTAAAATGTGGTGAACTGGAAAAGCCTTTTTTTGTCACTCATGCTACCTCTCATCCTCCCTAGGAGCCGCAGAGGATTTAAAGGTCATTTGAAAAGCAGCCTTTTGCTCTTTGACAGCCCTTTCAATATTAGCCTCCAGTTTTATTTTACAAAGTCATTGTTATTAACTGCTTTCATGGCTACTGCTATTTTCCCTGGGATTACAGAGAAACTTGAGATACTAATTGCAACGAGCTAATTTGGCAATATCGTGCAAACTTCCTTAAGGCGTTAGTTAAGGATATACTTTCCTTTACACAAAGAGTATTTGAAAGAGAGAACCGACTGCAAAGGCATCAGAAGGTATGCTTTTGTACTCCTATACTTAAGAGTAGATGGTATAATTAGCTTACAAAGGCAGTTGAATATATTTCTCAGAACAAGAAGAGAACATAAGAATTAAAGAGTAGCTTTAGCTTAATGATAATCAGTGATAATGATGATAATAATAACAGTACTTAGAACTTTAATGTAGAGATTTGCATCTTGAAAGTGCTATGCAAAACATTGACTTAATTACTGTCACCTCTTCAGGGAAGGTAGGTATAATTGCCCTGACTTAATAGATAGGGAAATAGAGATATAAGGAAATGAAGTGACTAGCCAAAGGCTCTGCAAGAATCTGTAGAGGGATTCAAACTTTCCAGGTCCCTTTACCATATGCTCCATTATACCAAGCTTATTATGCACATTTTAGGGCTGCTTTGTGCTTTTGGAACGTGAACCAAAGTCCTTTGAAATAAGAACTATGTTTTGATAATGTTTTGATGGTTATATTTTTTAATCATTAGGTGATTGGCAAAAGTACTTCAAAATAATTTTCCTCCTTGGGTCCAGCTGAAATATATAGCTGGAGTAAAAACATTCAGTTTAATTTTTAATTATTTAATTATTCTTATCTTTTTTCAACAGACCAACCTCCGAAAGAAAGCTCAAAATATTTTACTAAGTCAGTAAACAAAATAGCTGTTTCTGAAATTAATGTTTTTAATTTGAGAGGGAGACTGAAGTTTATTAATGCCTTGACTCCCAAACTGTAGTTTTATGCATTGTTTCACTGTATTATTTATATGTGCTAGTTCTATTTTACTTGGTTCTTATAAAAAATCAATGTGAATCTTTCTGCCTCAATTATTTCTTGTCATGGAAGGAGTGGGAATCAGCCCTATGTTTTGATTATTTGCACAATATATGTTGAGTAAAAAGGTGCACTCTTAACATAAACAGTTTCTGACCACAACCACAATTTAAGGTGATGATGAGATATTTTCTGATTAATTGTATCTCATAAGGATAAAGTGAAAATATCAGCTTTTAAGGTATAATTAGTTCCCAGTGTGAAAGACATTTAAGCTAAAATACAGGAATAAATTTTGCTTTGATTGCACATGCTACATTTTTAGCATAGATCTTATGGGCACTGCAGTTCTGGTTAATTAAGTTCGAGGCGTAGTTCAAATCTTAGATGAGAGATGTAGTTCCATATCTGTAGAACATAAGGGAATAATAGATGTCAGGATCTGAGTCTGTAAGATTTAGACGGAGCTTTTGATAATTGTTTTCTTTGCTCTCTGCATTCTGTCACCGTAACTTAACCAGCAAAGCAGCACACGCAGGCTCGGAGGCACATTAAACCTGGACCTGCTGAGCTCCTCTGTATGGGTAGGGTGAAAACCCCCACTGTAAGGGGAGCCCTGGGGTCTCACTGGTGTGTTTGGAACATCCATGGGGCACGTGGGCAGTGGCTGTTGTTCTGAATGGATGTAGCATCCGTAGGTGACGACTTCATGCGGCGTTATTCATCCTTGCCTTGCGCCAGCGTCCTTTTCGGGGTGTGCTTGCTGAGCCCTTGCTGAGCCTCTCACGATATTCTGAACTAAACGTTCACAAGGCTTTTGTAGGGGAACTTCAGGGATACTTTCCTCCAGAACAATATAGTTGAATTTATTCAGCTAATGAAAACATCAGATGGTTTTATCTATCTAAAGTGCTTTTACTAGTGTTTTGTTAGAGGTTTTTATTCTGTTTTCACTTCTCTCTTTTTTTTTTTCCTCTCTCTCTTTCTTTTTTTTTTTTTTTTTTTTAACATTATCATGAGTGAACACAGCAGCAGGAAGCCTTGTAGGAATAGGGAATGTTAAGAAAACAGTAGAGAAATTTTCTGAAAGACTTAACTTTGAAAGTGCTTCCTATAGGCATTTTATATTGAAGCCCAAATGTTCTTATAACAGTCACATTTTTCCAATCAGGATAAGCATGACCAAAACACGAAGAAACTATTTCTATAAAAAGAAAATAGGCAATAAGATCAAAAATGGCTAGTCACACAGCTCACATTTTGAAAATCTTTTTTTTCCTCCTTATCAAATTGCTCTGAATAGATGATATGTTTTAAAACATTTGTGTTTATCAAATCATTTCAAGTAAGTTACACATTCAGGTGAATCATCATCTAACATTAAGGCGATAGAAATGCTCATTCCTTCATATAAGAATAGTATCTAGTAAGAACAATTTTCTGCTTTGATAATTAAGCTAAGTGGTTTTTACTGGGAGATAGGGGAGAGAGGAGAGTGAATGAAATACTGAATTTGGTTTATCCTGATGATCCATATTAGAATATCGGAGGTGAGTTGTTGTCTCCACATTATTTAACAGACTGCAATTTTCTAGCTGAACTGCATAATAGGTGGGATGTACTGGAATGGAATGGAATAAGCAATAAGCACCTGAAAATGAGATTGTGCTGTAATATATGTTGATCACACAAGGTGGCAGAATGAGCTTAGGGCCCCAGATATAAGAGGCAGTGAAGTATCTTCTCTCAACAGCATATTCTTGCTTGTCCTGCTAATATGCTAAGCTGCTTCTGTGCATGCAGAGGGATGGAGGGGAGTATTTTAATACAGCATTTTTGATAATGACCCAAGCTCTTCAATTTCCTTTGGAGATTTAATGGAAATTGTAAAAAGATTGTGGCCATCTTTGAAAATTAATAATCATACAATGCTGAATTTGCTCACATCTTCAGTTTTATTGAAAACACCGTTTACCTTCTATCAATACATTGATTCTCTAAGTGAGGTTGAACTCTTCACATGAAGGACAGCTACAAGAACGGGCACACAGGGAACATTTCGCTTTTCATTATCGATTTATGGCTAAACTCACTTCTATTGTAAGTGAATGAAACTCTATTGACCTACCTGGCATTGCATTTACTTATAGCAGGCCTAAGCATGGCAGATAGATAGATATGTTTAGCTAAAGTGAGAACAGCCTGGAAAGAGGAAATTGAAGCCCATGGCCAAAACTGGTGCAACTTCCTTGCAGCTCTTTCAACCAATGGGTTGTGGAATGGGAGCGATGCTTCCTTCTGCACGTCTATAACGTCTTGACAACTTTTATTCACTGCCCTTATAGTAGTCTCAATCAAGGGCAAGATTAAGCTGTGCCCTCCCAGCCTTGGGTGCAGGTAGCGGGTGAGCCCCCATATGTGCCTACTCAGTTCGTTTATGCAGTGCTAGCCAGTGGGTATGTAGTGCACCAAAATGATGGCTATGGTGAAGGACTTGCTCCATCTTTACTATCTACACATGTGAGTTATACCAGTAATGCACAAAAACAAGCCCACTAGAGCCCCATTAGCAATAGTTTGAGGTAAAGAGAGGCATGTCAGTGTAGGACATTTTAAATGTAACTGATAACATATCCTGCATCTGAATTTGCTCCCAAAAGTAACCAAATTAAGTAAAACTGAGCAGCATAGTCTCATAAGTAAGGGCTTAAGGACTGGGATCTATTCATTGCTCCTTACACAATATATTTCTGGAAGTTCATTAGAAGCTATTAGAGCTTATTCACCCTTGCAACCTATTCAGCAGATGTTCAGCTGTTTATTTTCTTCCCTCATTGCCTTAACATATTTGGCTAAGCATTAAACAAGATTGGAATAGGTCAAGAAAAAATATATTTCCAAGAAAAATAAACTATAAAGTAGAAAAGATGACAATTTATTATTAAAAATTGTCATCTGTTATGTATTAATGAGAATAGAACACAAGAGTTTAGTCAAAATTGGAAATTAGGAGTTATAGCATATGCTGATATTGCAAACTTCCTCTTTCCACGGAGAAAAGGTTACAAAATGATAAAGAAAGGAAAAAGAAAACCAAACCAAACCAACCAACCAAAAAAGAAACAGGAGAAGAAGACAAATAAAAATAGAATGATGTATTCTGGAAAATTGCTTTTGCATCAGCTACGCATAGCAGAGGTGCTTGAGTGGTCCGTGGGCAGAGAAGCCAGTGAGGTTCACTGAGTGGACTATGGCTTGGTCTAGAAGGGTCTTTTAGTCCACTCCTGAGCAATGGTCTTCAGCCAAAAGAGCTCCCCGACCCACTGGTTCTGTGTCCACATTAACGTGTGGTCACATCCTATCTTTCAGCTGTTAGCTGCAGCCCCTTAATTGAGCCTCAGGACTTGAGTAACGTCTCTTCTATCATCCCTCTGCAAAACCAGGGAGGTTATTTTTCATTACCAGTGTTTTTAATTTACCTACTCGAACGTGTCCTAGAAAAGGGAGAGTCACTTGCACAAACTCCTCACCCTAGATTAGGAGCTGAGCGGTGACAGCTGCCCAGAATGCCTCTCTGCTGCGAGCCCTCCCTGCGCTCTCCAGTTCAAAGACAAGCACAGCAGCTTTAAGCCACTGCAGGAGATGCTTTGCTCGTGCCTGGTCCTTGCTATCTCTATGCAGTTAATTACTCCCATTCAGAAGGTCTAATTTTCTTCCTGGCAGTCTACTCTTGTAGCAGCGAACTCCCTTCCTTGCTTTCCAAAATCATTGCATAAAATGACATCCACATATTGCTTTAACAACAGTCAGTCAGATTATGGTCAAAATCTAACAGTTTGAGTAGTCTTAGCTGGTGATCCTGAAAAGCAGAAACAAGCAGAAGCTTGTTTGCAAATACTAAGCGAGCGACGGCTAGCAGCAATATCAGCGAGTCGTGATGTTAACGGCAATGGTGCACATGCCATTGGTTACATGTCTCATTCACATGTGCACAAACCCCATGAAAGCAAAGTGTGCTGGCTGTAAGATCCTGAGGGTCTTCTTTGCAGGATGTGGAGCTGAAATATGCTGGGTATATTTAAAAAAGCTGCAGCCTTTTTGCCACCTGCTTCACACAGAAGTGTTTATGGCTGGACAGTGTGTTGGAGCCTGGCAGGAAAGCAAGGGAATGGCTTCTGCTCTCTGTATGCACTTGTACACAAAAACACACATATATATGTGCTACTGAAGTGGGTCTAGCAAAGCAATAAGTGATTAAACATAATAGAAGAGCAATAGATAGAATAGGGATAGATAGAATAGGGATGTGTGGTTTACATGGTCACCGAAAACATCCTTGTTCTGATGTGATGCTGGAAAGCTCATAGGGCAAATGCATATGGATGATGCTAGTGTTTGGAAAAATGTGCTGTGAAACTGCTGTTTTATACCTAAGCTGCAGCCAGGCCCTGACAGCCTTAGTAAAGTGATATGAAGCAAAATACCTGTGAGAGGGAGGAAATCATTCTGTGCTGATTAATGCCACTGTTGTTAGTATTGATGGTTCAGCTGCCTGTGCAAAACAAATGTGGGCAATCAGTTCATCTTGAAATAACTTGTACGATTGAATAAAGGAAGTTGTTGCCTAATCTATTTCATGCTAATTGCTCCATGCCAGAAATTCAGGGCCTGATCCAATGTGAACTGACAACAGGGAGAGTTACTCCAGTCTCTGCAACAGTCCTTGGATCAAGGCTGCTTTTCAAGAGCAGCAAATATAGCATGCTAAATTAGCATTCATCTGAGTCTTCACTATCAGTTTCTTGAGAAATGGACTGGGGCTGATATTTTCTGCGTTGCCAAATGAGTCTTAGCACTCAGATGCTAGATTGCAGGTCAGGAAAACCAACCTGAGCGAATCCACGTTCCGGTAACAGCTGAGGCCTGAAGGTTGGTATCTCTGATAGATCAGCTCGGGTTTCTGACACAGGGCTCCAGCTTGCATGCTGCTGCATGGAGTCATTTACTACCTAATGAACGGGCAGTGTTTATGAGGCATTTTTCAAAAATCACACTGGGCCCTTTCTTGGGGCTTTAGCTATTTAAATGTCTTTTTAAAAAAGAGTTCCTCAAGAGGATTTAAAACAGCAGGATTTAGGTGCTAAAGATTAGATCATGAAAGGGACCAAGGTGTCAATCCATCTCTTTTCACACCCTGGGCCATACTAGTATCATGCTCTCCCATGAGGGGGTAATGTAGATAAATTTCCAAGCTTTCAGCACCCAAACTAGCTAGCTCTAGAAGCAGATGGGGTATAATTATAGCAGTGTTGATCTGCACCTGAACTAATTAGCTCTGCTGAGAAACAGGGATTGAATTTAATAATGCATGTTCTGCCATACCAAAAAGCCTAGACTGCTTCTGAGCCCCACACTAGTGTCTCTGCATGGTGCTGCTGTGCTGAACTCTGTGGATATACTCTGAAAGTCATCCTGGAGATTTTTGTCATCAGAATCCACTGCGCAATGTAGATATCACCTTGTCCCAGTGCTCAGCTACCATTGACATAATTACTCCTTAGCTGTCACTTACCTCTTTACTATTAGATTATTATGTTAAGCTCTGCATATGCTCAAGTTTTTGCTGTCCAAACTCACCTAAATATTGAGACCCACCTCAAGGACTGCTGTGACCTTTTATTTAAAGCCTTCAAACCTCCAAAATAAGACTCTTCCATATGTGGCCTGATAATATTGGCATAGTCAGAACATACTTAAAATAAACAGCAGCTGGTGAGAGAGAGGTGGAAGTCCCAGGTTCAAACTCTTTGCTGTGAAGCAGCAATACCTATCAAAAGGGCACCTGAACTCACAGATCAGGTAGGTTTTCTAGCTGCTGGGATGAAGGTCTCTCTGGCTCTAGTCCCTCTGTATATCAAATTATTTCTACAAACAGGAGCAGCTCTCATGCTGGTGAGAGATTTTCCCTGGTGGACAAAATAGCCGAGTGTTGGGGTGCTAACTCGGGATGCTGGTTTGAACTCAAGCTCTGGCTATGAATCAGGCAGAAGGAATGGTTTGACCTTGTCTCCCACAGTCTCAGGGGCTGCCTTAACTTCAAGGCTATGTAGGTCTTCTGGCTTAGCACTATTCTTTAAAAAGAGAAAACCAATCTTTTGAACTGTCCAAGTGGCTGACTTTTTTAGATACCTAATTCCCAGAAAGATTTAATGGATCTGAAGCAGAGAAATTGTGTCTTTCTGGGGATGTGCAAACATGGTCTCTTTCTGCTGAAGTTTATGTCAGTTGGTCCGTACCCTACTCAGCAGTTTTCTGGGGACTTTTACACAGATGCCTATTCATAAAAAATCTGAGTATTGTATGAAGTAGGATCAGGACTATGAATGAAGGATTGCATTGCTTAATTCTGTAAAATCTAATTACCTTCTAAGAAGTGAAAACGGAAATTGGACCCCAAATTACTTAATGTTTTCTGAAAATTTTAGCCATGGTTCATAACATTTGATGATTTTAATGTAATTCCCTTAGACAAATTTAATGAATCTGTGTGCTGCAGACAACAAATTACAACTCTTGGATCAATCATGCATGTACCTCTAGAGGTAAGACTTTTAATTGGGTCTTCGATTTTGAAAAACACAGGTTTCAATGTTTCAAGCCAAAGGAGATTTTCAGAAGTTAGTACTGACAGATCCTACTGGGCCCACCGCTGGAGAGGTAAGTTGTTCTTTTGTTAGAAACTCAAAATATCTTTGATCTTGTTGCAGAATCATTCTTTTGCCTGCCGTTCTGCTGATATGATCTGAAATTAAAATGTCTCAGCTACAGAAAGGTCTGATTTAAAAGACTTGGTTGCATGAAATGCAGTTGCCTGTGTAGGAAGCATGAGAGTCAGTATTTCTGCTCCTCTTTCTTTATTTGCTCAACAACATATTTGGCTCAGATACTCCATTTCTGAAAAAGCAAATAAACAAACAAATAAACATACAAGCAGGTGAGAGGTTTCATTATAAGCTGTATTGTAAATGGGAAAGAGGAAAAGAAGAGATGTAAAGAGGGGAAGAGAAATTCCTGAGCTTGACACTTTCTCCTACACTTCTGGCACAGGCTGCACCTTTTAGAGAGGAAAGAGTACAAGTGAGATCTCTCTAAATAATTAAATGAATACTTAACTTGCAGGTTTAAAACTTACAGTATATTATAAAACAATTATGTTTCCCTTGCATGGAAAGGCAAATTACCATTCAGCTTCCTTTGTCACATGTATGTGTGAACTTGGAGCAATTAGTATGAATATATTGCAGGCACAGCATTCCAGGAAATTGCAAGAAGCTGTGCTATATTTTTGTAATATGGAGGAGTTTCAGAGCCATAACTCCTGAAGAATGGAAAACTAGAGAGATGTTAGCATCTGAAGTGTGATTTTATAGTCATAACTAGCACTGATAGCCATCTATATAATAGGTATGAAATGAATGCCGTATTTTTTTCACAGACTGTACTGTTATTCATTTAATTTAACTGTGGATGACAAGCTATTTGCCTAGTTCATCTTTCCAACTATAGAGTCTTTTGCATGGTACTACCAATGTTATTACATTAGCTTTGATATTATCTGAAGATATGATACGTTTCCAATTATACAATGTTTGTATACTCTCGAAGATAAAATAGTTGGGACTATTGAGAAGTTGGGACTTCTCAAGCTCTGACTTTTTTTTTGGTGTTATTTTCTGAAGAAGTCAATTGAAGCTCTGTCATATCTAATTGCTAACACAAAACCAAGTGCTCTGCTTGACACTGAAATTCAATTTCATTCTTAGGTGTGAGTTCCTCATGAATTTAGGTGAACATGGAAAGATAAATGTTTCCTAAAGCTTAAAGACAGCTCTCGAACTGGCAAAAATGAAGATTTTTAGCAGAGTGATACCAATTTACATCTGACAAAGATTTGAACCTCAGAGCTATATGACCTCATAATGATTTCTACTGATGCTCCATTTATATTAGAACAGAGGGACCTCAAAGACTATGGTAATTATTCATAAATGGTTTGATATCCTTTTATTCTGACAAAGAGGCTTAAAGAAGCCACTCAGATAATGAGATTGAGGCCCACCATTTTACCTGTGTGGAGTCACTGAATTGATGAATGATATCAATAAGGAAAATTTCCTTCCTTGTAGGTACAAAAGAACAAATGTATCCTGGGGTCTTCACAACAGAATTCAGTGACTCCAGCTGGAGACACTCATGAAAGGAAAAATTTCTGATAGCTACTGTTATGAGGAGCGATGCACAAGAATGTCCATTGACTTTGACATCACCTACTACCCCTTAATTTTTTTTCTGCACTCCCCCCCCCCCCACATACTTCACTGGAGTAGGAGTGGGTAAAGGGGCTCACTCCAAAATGGGAATAGTGAGAATATCACCCAATGCAAGCTCCTGGAGCAGACATAACTTGTGACTGGATAAGGATTGTTTGTTCTACAGAGAGCAATCAGGAAAGGGTAGTTCTTTGGTGAGGTGTTATGTGACAAAAATGTCTATGCCAAACCTCAGTGTTTTAGTGTGTAATGGATGGAGTTATTCACAGTGCAAGTTTTTAATGTTGATAAAGAGAACAGTCTCAGTTCTTCTCTGAAATCCTAATATTTAGAAGAATTACTTTTGTCATGCAATCTTAGTCTGAGATAGATAAACCTCATTTCTGTATGGGTTGAGAGGGAGGAAAATTCTCATTCTCTGTGCAGCTGCTCCTCACCTCAAACTCCAGCTTCTCTAAGTGTGTCTATAGCTGATACTGTACAACACCTGTCCTATTTTTTAAGTGTAGCAGGAGGTTTTTCAAAGAAACTATCATTTAGAGAGGAGCTAGAGGTTACATAGTTCCCTGTGGCTCTGGGAAAATTTAATGGAGTTGGAGACTAATCCCCCCCACTAAAGCTCCATGGAGCATAGGGAGCTAATTCCCTTTCTGCAGAAGAAGGAGTCAAATGTTCTCAGAGGAGGAGCTCAGACAATTTTTCTCCTCTCCTCCCTCCTGAGTACAGTTTTCAATGGAAATGGCTGAGGATTGACCCTTTGGAAATTAGAAATCGAGAAGACCTATTATGAAGCTGATTTTATTTCCTTGTGCTATAGGGAACAACTCTGTAGTTGTTCCCTATAGCATGTTCTCTAATGATTTATCCAGAGGTTTCAAACATTGTAAGTACTAGTGGTCCTGTATTTCCCTAGCCTGTCTCACTGATGGATAGCACAGAGACAGGGATTGCAGCATGCAGCAGAGATGAAAAGAGAGGTGGCCAAATAAGATAAAGATGACATTTCTTTTTTACGGTATGACTAAACTACTTGGGAATATCAGGAGGAGTGAGACTAGAAGCATTAGGAGCATATATTCCAGAAGATATATAATAGTGTAGATCTAGGCTATGTTTGAACACAGTAAAATTTACCTCAGACACAAATCCAACCACTTCTGAAGTTATCACCCTTTAAATCTTTTGAAACTTTTTTTTTTCCCTTCACTTTTTACTGTTCCATGTTTGCACAATATCAGGGAAAAAAAAATCTTTTTATTCCTCCTCTCTCCACCCTATTCTCATACCTCTCAGACCTCTCTTTCCCTTCAGACTGCTCCAATTCTTCAGAAGCAGATGTGATGAGATGTACTGACGAAATATGACATATGTTGTTCTTGAAGAATCTCTTATCAGCTGTGCAACATCTTACGAGATTTACAGCTCCAAAGGATTTACCATAAACATATAAAACCTTTCAACACCTTCCAACTCCTGGGAAATATTCTGAGTTTCGCTTATCACTTCTTATTGCTAATGTTACAGGCAAGTTTGCTGTCTGTTTGGTCCCATCTTGTCATCTCTTCTGCTCCTTATCTATCCAATATAGCACTGCATGAGTAATGTAATACTTGAGGATAATAACCCAATATCTTTTCTGGTTGCTACATAATGCAATTGAGGATTCATTCTCCAAGTTTCTTTGTCATGGAGCTTCTTCTGCTTCTTAGCTTTGGCTTTGTTTGTCCAAATTAAATATTTATTGCATTTTAAAGAATGAACTTTCAGTACAAGATAATAAAGGATTTATCTGATGATAAAACATGTAAATATTTCCAGAAAATTCATAGGATTTTAATATAAATGCAGATCAAATATGGAAATACATGCCACTTGAGAATTGTTTTGGAAACAGGAAGAGATGTGGAGTTGGAGAGGGAACAGTTCTTGTTAGAACGAGTTTCTGATATTGATAAGACAGAAATAGGATATCTCAAATTTTTCTCTTGTTCTTCACCAGATTCTTATGTGAAAGTATAGGGAAGAATACGTAGTTGTATTTTTTATTGCTAGATAAATCGTTAGAGAGCAAGCTACAGGGAGCAACTTTGTACAGTAAAGAAAAAAAAAACAGTTGTGTAATAAGTCTTTTCAGTTTTTAATTTCCATAGGGTCAATTGTCAGTAACTCCTGTAGAAAAAAATCGATAATTATAGATAATTAATATTTTACTACTTTTAATATTTTAAAAGGCATGGATATCTCTCCTCCTGTGACGCCCTAAGGGTAACTTTTTCTCTCTTAGGAGGAGTTTCAACACAGCAAGCTTAACACTCAGTAGTCCTAACTTAATACAACCTAATAACTAGAATTAATGTTTAAAATGCCTTTTTTTAAAAAAACCTTTCTATTTACTCTTTCCCAAACTTCAATAAAATCAAATAACATTTGATTTACCAACAGGAAAACAAAACAGAAATGATAAGATTGGAGAAAAATAAGAGGATTTTTTTTTTAATATAGCTAAGTTTTTAACACAGAAGTCTGATGTATTTTCCATTTTTTTGGTATACTTTCAAGTATGGAAAATGATATAGCTAATGAAGATGGTATAGATAATGATATTTCATAATTCTTATCATGAAAATTAAAATGGAGTGTGAAATATAGGAATACTCAGTTTCCTGTTTCAAGCTTAAGTTCATTACTCTGCTTTGACATTATCTGGTTTTCATTTTTATCGTAATGATGTCTTAATTTGATCTAACTAGATTTGCATGTCTTTTTTTGCTTACAGCAAGGAATTTACTGAATATGGACATAGTTAGAAAGAATTCTGTCTGAAAAAAAAAAATTGTGACAGGATCATGACTAAAATAAGTCAGGATTTTTAGCAGTCCCTCAAGGACTTAAGTCCTTTGACTCATGGAAGACCACGGTTCCCAGCCCCAGGTATACTCTGAGTTCAAGGGGGAATGAAATAAGTGTCACTCTAAATGGTCTCTGCTTTGTTTCCTCTTTAAAGAAGGCTTCTGTGAGCAGGAATTCCTTGAAGATCCCCTGCCATATGCACAAGTTTGTGATAGGTGTTGCACTGCCAAAGTCCGAAAGCTGAGACTTGCCAGATAAGCTTTCTCTTCTAATATTTTCTTCTAGTACTACCTCCTCTGTCTTAACATTATCATTTCAACGGGGATTTCAGATTGCCCATTATTACAAATTTAAAATTATTAAATTTGCATAAGAAGCACACTTCTATCATGTGCTAAAATAAATTTTGAAAACACTTGCCTGCATTCCTTGTTCCCCTTGCAGGTTTCTTAAAAACACTTGCTGTGTTCTACTACATGCTCCCAGTTAAATAGTAAAAAGGTCTATGGGATATTTTGCTTGTTAAAGAGACATTTTGATGTTAAAGAAATATTTTTCCTTTTATTTTAAAACACTTTATTGGATAAATAATATACAGAATTTCCTGAATTGTTCTTTGAGAGCAGCTGTTTGGAAGATGAAGAACCAAATCTTAAGATTCTCAGAACTGATGGGGCAGTTCATTGGAATTTGGATTAGACTCTAATGATAGAGCAATCTGAAATGGAAACATCATTAGCAGATACTGGTAATAGAACTGTGAATTTATTTGTATGAAAAACAGCCTGGGAGGTAATAAATGATGAATTATGGCTAAGAAGAACATCTGTCTTTTAAAAGAAAAATATCTCGCTGAATGTGTTGTACATCTGTACTGATGGAATCATTAAAATAAGTACCTGAGATAAAAGGACAAGCTACAAAGAAGATCAGGTAAACAGAGGGCCAGAAGGCTTTCACACTAATGAAATGATGGACATATATTAAAATGATGAATTAATAATATGCAAAAAATCTAGAATAATGTCTGATATGTTCTGTCTGAGACAGAGCATGTCTGTATAATTAAGGGCTGTAATATTGCATGTGTGCTAGCAGGCAGAGATAAGGTAGCTAATCTAGCTTTTCCTGAGGTGCATTCTGTCTTTTTAGTGCTTAAATTTCATCCGTAAGGGTCTCTTAATGTTGCTGTTTGTATGGAATTGTATTTTGGTTCCTGGCACATAACCGGTTCCCTGAGAGATAGATGCACCTCCAAATAATGACTGCTTGTCAGGATGATAGTTTTTCTTACCTGGCTTTAATTTTAATGCAGACCTTTATTTTGCAGACAGGTTTCACTGAGGCTCATGCTGTCTTGTTTTAAATGAATAAAAAAAAAAAGAAAAAAAGGATGGAAGGAGGAGGCGGAAAAAAGGGGAAAAATACTGTCAGCCAGACAAGCCTGGAACAAGGGCTCATTTGAATAACCACCCTACAGATCTATCAAACTGAGCTGAGACATGCCTCAGCAACCTCTAGCAGACTCAAAATCAAGCCCTGGGATAAAGAGCGGGATAAAGAAGTGCCTGCAGTCTCCTCATGCCTTGGATCTATTTGCTGAAATGA
Organism: Eudromia elegans; assembly: GCA_003342815.1. Lineage (NCBI taxonomy): Eukaryota > Metazoa > Chordata > Aves > Tinamiformes > Tinamidae > Eudromia > Eudromia elegans. The sequence continues at coordinate 146,255 of PTEX01000150.1, read as the reverse complement.
GACTGCTCGGGGAGAACTGAAGTGAACAGAACACAGTGTTACAGAGGAATTTAATTGTGCCTTTGCTGTTTTACGCAGAAACATATGCCTTGAAGCCTACAGGAAAATATCAAAGGAGAAATTTTGCAGCAATAACATAAACCTTATTTTGCATGATGTAAAATCAATATTCATTCTTGATGCGCCTTCACGGGCTCTAGAACTCGTGTGCTCTTTGATTTCCCTGAGTTTGCGGTATTTGCCTTGGTTCTTTTCCCTCCAGATATGATTGCTGTTTAAAGGGAAGCTACACTTTTCAGGGTGCTCCTCATTGCACAGTGTGGCACATGAGTTTTGCTCCTAATCATTGCCTGTATAAAACTTTGGGGTGAGGAATGTCCTCCGAATGGAAAATAGAGCGTCGGAAAAGCCTGATGTTATGTGTATATAGCTTAGGGAGCTTTTAAAACATATTTTTAATTGAATAAGACACAGTAGGCCCAAAGCAGGCCTCCTACAAGTGTCTGTGTGGGAAATCTGTGCTAATCGTGAGTTTTGTTCTGATATATATGAAAAGCGAAATGGTGTGAATAGTACCTGAATTCATCTGCCAACGCCACGGTGTCCTGCTGGCATAAAATTTAAATTTCTAGGGCTCAAAAAGTACCAATTTGTGTCAGTTCTTGGTGCAAAACCACTTCCAACCAGCTAGCTCCCTTCCACGTGGCCGTCCCTAATGAGCTCCTCCTAAGTAACAGACAACTTAGTTGTGCTCAGCAATGGAAAGTCACTATCAATGAATCTGAACCGATCTGACTTTCTTTGTGCTTGGACTATAAACATTTTCTCAAATGAATTAGCACTGATTAGCAACAAATTGTCAAGAATAGGATGATTTCCTTGGCTTTTAGCCACCCAAAACATCCAGAGGAAGGGAAAAATGAGTATCAGTGAATGAGTAAAAGGCTCTGGCATAATTCGTTGTTTCAGACTATTGCTTGCTCAGAATAAAAGTAGTAATTGTCAGTTAAACCTAACACCTCTCACTGTTACGGAAAGCACCTTGCTCTGTAGAAACAGGGGCTTTTAAAGCATTATTTCCTCTCTGTTGAGCTGTGCATTTTTTATATGTATCTGAGCTCTGCCATCGTTTGGAAGGAATGCATGTTATAGACAGGGCTGCTTCTTTAAGGCATGGAAACTGATGATGCTGAAAACACGGAGTGAAGAAAAAAGCCAGGTCCCATCTTGAACACACTTGCAGACACTGAGCTGCTGTCAGAGAAGCTAAACAGTGTGTTAAGTACTTAACAGCAGTTTAGCCGACAAGAAAGCTGCCCGAATAGTTTCCATAAAGAGAAGTGTTACTGGAAGGGGAGCTGCCGTAGGCCCTGGTGGAAAGGAGGGGAATTGGTCCATGTAATTATGAAGAAGAAGTGAGAGATTAGTAAAAAGGTTACGCTCTTAATCCGAGTCCTCTGCTTTAGAAATGGGAGAACTCTTGCTGTTCTTTCGTTTGTGATGACAGAATAATGTTAATAGGCTTCTTGTAATGTTAGGAACAAGTAGGTTGCAGATTTAGATCTGTTCAAGCCTTCTGCCAGCCTGTTTTAGTTATTTTAGGTACTCTGACAGTAGGTGCAATATCTCCATAGTTAACAGGAATGTTATCACTTTAATTATCTCTAACTGCAGAGCATGCTGTGATAGTAGTCATTGAGAGATTTACATAAGGTAGACTGTTTGTCTTTAGCAGGCTGAAATGCTTTTTCTTTTTTTAACATAAGCGCTAATGTTTGTTCCTAGCAGTCACCATCTTGGCTATACATGCATATAAATTTGCCAGTATCTTAACTCACTGATATCTGAAAAAAAATGCATAAAAATATAGATGATGCCCTACATTTGCTTACTAAAAGGAGATTTCATCAAGTTTTTTTACGAATAAAACCCAAACATTTTAAAAGGTTTTGTTATGAAATCAGTCAAAAAACGAATTAGAAACCAAATATATTTTCTTCTGTGAAGCCTGGTAGACTATATATTCATAGCCTATTTCTGTATCTCTTTCTCTTTAAAGAGAGTGCTTGCAGGCTGGTGGGAAAAAGGAAGAGAAGTTATTGAAAAATTTGACTTTTTGTTAAAGATTTTTTTGCCTTTCCTGTTGTCTGCTGAAAGCAGACATTATTTAATTAGAGAAATCTCAATGAACAACTGAAATTTCAATGAAACAAGATTTCAAATGATTTTCCCAATATATCCAGGCTATATTCCTTTGTGACCACCACTTTTTTAACAATTTATTATCTTTGCTTTTTTTTTCTATTCGTTATTTATTTTCCTTCCTTTTCATATCCTTATTATCTTGCACACATATATTCCTCTGTTTTTTCTCATCATGCATTTCTTTTCCTTATTTTTTTCTTTCTTCTTTTTTTTTTCCTTTCTTTTGAAGCTGCTCAGAAATGTGTGTCAGTAATATTAACCCGCATCTTGAAAATCCAACCTCCCCCACATCTAGTTCTTAAAAGCAATGGGCTAATGAGGAAAAGATGCACGACTCCAGCCTTTTATTTATTTCTAGGCTTGCTGTGAATCCCAGGTCCTGTGCTACATGTGCAGGGTATGCTGGAAGACTCAGAGGTGGTTTGAGTGCTAATGTCTCCAACCCAACACCCACCTCCCTGGTATGGGAAATGTTTGCACAGTGGCTTCTCTAGGTGGTTGTAAAGAGCATCCACACTGTGGCAGCGCACCAGCAGCCAGACATCACAGAGGTACTCAGACATCAATGGTTTAAGTGAATCCATTTCAAGCAATTTGTCCTCCCTCTGTTTCTAGCACTATTAAATACACAGCCCTGCACGGAGCTCTTCACATAGGAGGATGTCTGCTCTCTGAGCAGTGTGTTCAGCTAAAGATTTTTTTTTTTTACCCTTCAGCCTTGTGGCTCTTTAACGATCTGCTATACGCTGCCTCTTTCTCTAATCTGCTGAGAGAGTCAGGAGGCACAAACTGTACGGAGCAAATTATACTGTACCACACTCTGAAACTATGAGTTTGATTCCAGCGCATCTGGTGGGACCGCTGCTAAAAGTCAGTATCTAAAGAAGCTCATTTGAATTCTAGGTATACACGTGAGTTAATACGAATGTGCTCAGAGACTGAAGGCTGATGTATCAAAGACACTTCTCCATACCACCTCAGGAGTGCTCCTAATAGTGCTACCATTTTTTCCTTTCACTTCTGTCAAATTTATCAATGTCTGATGTCATTCTTTCTAAACGAGAGAGTCTATTAATATGTATAGAGTAAAAAAAGGAATGTTCATCCCTATGCATTAACATTTACTCATGGCAATTACATCTGAGCTTATTAAATTTGTACTCCCCCCTCTTTCCTTCTATTCTACCCCCTACAGAAAGTGGCATTAGGTCTATGAATTTTTATGAAGCTGCACGTATATGTGAGTATGCATAGGGACATATGTGTGTGTATAATATATTTATACATACATAAAATTCTAATGACTGAATAATTTTACCCGCTTTTGGTATCATTCCTGGAGAGCTTCCTAAGAACTAATGGCTGCTTACCTGGAGCTAGACAGAGCTATCAGGCAAGCACATAACTGCATTGCCCCAGGAAGTATTCAAGGGAGGAATGAGACCTGAGAGAGGCACAGTGTGTCTCTCCCCTCTCTCCTTGTTTGTGCAAGGCAGAGATAATTTAAACTCCTCCTTTTTTCATGTGCCGTTTTGCGGTGCACTTTAATTTCTCATGCCCTGGGTTAGTGCATGAGAGATGGAGCCAAACTCCTCTCACCATCTGTCACCTCTCCCTGTGCCCCTGCGGCTCCTCTCTGCTGGCGCTGGACCACGTTGTCCCGCTGGTGCAGGAGAAGCCTGTGCCGGGTGCGCCCGATAAGGGCTGGACTGATAAATATTCTCCATGCACAGAAACGGCCATAAGGTTAAATGCTGTGTGTCTCCTTTCATGAAATGTTTGCCTGTCTGTGTTTGCCTAAATTCTCCGTGAGAACGCTGGCTCTTGGGCAGTGGCCCTCCTGCTTCATCCTGGGGGGCTGTTTGCCCCATGGGCTTGGATGCATGCCGTGTTTGCACAGAGCAGCGGGTGTGTGAATAATGATGTGAAATGCTGCCCATGTCTGCGATATGTGTGTCAGCCCTTCCTTGCTTCTGGCGGGAGGACATTATGCCCTCAAACTAAGATTCATGCTGGCTTTTTTTAGTAAAAAAAGACCTATTGCTGGTTTTACTGCCAAGTATGTGTAAGGGCAGGCAAGACCTGCTCAAGACCAAGGGTGAGGCTTTTCTGACTGAAAACGGAGGGAGTCCCTGAGGTGCCCTGACTCCAGCTTGTAGCCTCAGTCCAATGTAGCTCACTGTGCCCAACTTTGAGGTAATCCACGGCCGGCCTCAACCGCTCTTAAGGGTTGAAAAGCATGAACTGCTGCCGGAAAGAAGAGAGGGGAGAGATTAAATTTACGTGCTGGTTTATTCTCCTCCTCCTGTGCAATATTTATGAAGAAACAACCAAACAATCCTAAGTGCAACTGCCACCCGCTTCCAGCTCTTTATTGGGACCAGGAACTTGCAATGAAATGAATCTTTGCATGACTTAAATTGAAGACTTCAGGTTCAGGGAGGAGACTTTTTTCAGTCTATGGCTGGATAGGATAAGCAGCAAAGATTTGAGAAGTTAGACTTCTAATTCTGGGAGTAAATTCAGCATTATTGGCTCAGGCAGATCAAAAACGCAGCTGTTATTGTAGTAATCACTGAAGTACCTAGAGGCCACAGTCAGGATTGGGAGGATGGTGCTTTGATGTTTTCCTAAAATAAATACAAACATTTTTTACTCTTTTAAGCTATGTCAACAAAAGAACAGCTAAGTGCTCTGTTAGCCAAGGGGCCTCAACATTTCTTTGGTTCCTTTTTTTTGTCTTTTGTACCATGGCCCAAATCACAGTTTAAAAATTGTCTTCATTTGTTCGTTTAGTGATCCCCTGGAAAGTAGAGAGCAAAGGAGAGAAGGGAAGCAGGGCCTATCACAGTAGATAGACTTTGAAGAGAAGTTTTAGTGCCTGTTACCTTGTCTTCAGGCCCCTTCCAGGTTGCATCCTCATCTTTTGCATTTCCAGCTGCTCACAGTGAAAAATAGAGCAGCCTTGCCTGGCAGAAGACTGGCTGGAGCTGACTGCTGCATCTATAGATCTCACACCATCCGCCTCAGGACAGCCACACGTCACCGAGTTCTGGATGCTCCTGACCCTTAGGCTGTCCCATCATGTCCCACCAGCTTCCAAGGGTTCTCCCAGGGAATGGTTTGAAGTCAGTTGTGGCCTGTCATGAATAACAACTGCATTTATCACTGTCAGAATAAGTTTGTTTTCTATAAAGAAACATTGTCTGTGTGTTTCTGATTATGCAGTTAACAACAAACAATTAACTTCTACTGTGCTACAGAATCATGCAGTCAAACAGCAGCTGAACACCTCTGCGGCTTGAGGGCTTTTTAAGTTCTGAGCTCTGCTTACCTGTCCATTCGGGACAAATCTATAACCCAACCCTTTCCCTATGAGCATAAAAAGGAGCAATTAATCAATAAAGGGACCAGTTATTATTCTGCACACGTAAGTGCTGAACGTCAAAATGTTATGTTCTCCCATGGCTGGCATCTCATCATTTTGTGGTTTAGCTAAAAAGGAAATTGGCAGGACAACCATGGAGCGCACCATGGGATCTCTCCACAGATCTGGGGCAGTTATTATAACTGCCACGGAGAAATATTTTCTCTGCTGGAAGAGTCTTTTAAATAAATGGAAAAGTTTCTAGGGAGTAAATTTTGCTTTCCGTGCTTTAGGAAACTTTCTTGCCTTTTTTCAAAGACTTAAGTGGCATGGGGGAATCCCCTAGCAGCCATAGGCCCTGGGAATTCAATTTTCTCCATCTGTTCCCTATTTCCTAAACAACATAGTAGGAACGCTACCATCATGTATTTCTCTAAGCAGCCCCCTGCAGAAAGACAGAGGCTAGATTAGTGTGCATGCATGTCCGCATTTGGAAACCTTGCCAGGGAGAGAAATGTGGGCAGTAACCGTCATTAACATTCCTAAGCTCTCTGCAATGCAAACACAAAATGGTAACGTTTCCATTTTGGAAGGCAAGGCATGTGGGAACTACGGGTCAAGATATTCTTACCAGATACTGAATTGGTTCATTTGCTATACACTTCTCAAAACAACTGCTTTCTTAGTAAAGGGATGATCTGGGTTCAGCAAGTTTGTGGCTCTGGTATATCCTAATGCTCTGCAGAGATTCTAGAATTGCTTACCATCAGGTGCAGTCTTTATAGCAATAACTTTGCTTCTTGAACCATTTAATGTTCATTAACGTTATGAACATTATGCATAAAACAATAAAACAATATGTATCTTCAAAATTCTTAATCTTAAAGCAATTCTGATTTGCTATTGATTTTTCTCACCAAAGCTTTCTTGATCTTTTTTTTCTCTGATATTTTTTCATTGGGAATGTTCTTCGTTTTCCAGAAAATGCAACTATAAAGTAAATTTTTGTGGTCTCTCAGCTTTCCAGCAAGGAAATATAATTGAGTCTCTTCAGACTTACATTTTCTGGATAAAGCTGCTATGAACTAAAAACATGCTTTTGTCCTGGTCTCTTTTGTCTTGATATAAGTGCTAATGTTTCAATTTATTTCATAAACTATCACTTCTGCTAGAGGAGAGATCTGGCTGTCTGGCTAAGTTTCAGCAGAACTGTCTTTTCCTATGCCTGAATATGAGTAATTTTGTATTTAACTGAGAGCATTTGGAACAGTGTTGGTTTAATTTTAAGACTTAGTATTCATTTAGAAAAAGCTTTGCAGGTTATGGTTGCATCCTACATTTCTTATTCACAAGGCTACCCTGCCTTATTCACCTTTGAAACGCTGATAATACAGTCCACGTGTATAGGCTATGTTTTATGGATCAAGGAATTGGCAAGTTAAGCTGCCTGACTGTGGAATTCAGTTCCTTTAAGTGTAGCTCTGAGTCTTTCATTCCAGTGAAGAATGGGGAAATTTATAACAGATGTCAATAGATTTCAGATATTGCAGGACCGTAACTTTTTGTCAGTGGGGCATTAATAACAAAGAGTTCTCCGCAGAGCACAATAGCAGAAGTTCAGAATAACTTTCTGGACACAGGCTGGCTAATAAAGTTGGGAGTCTGAAGCTGTTTTGTTCAAATACTTCCAAAGAACCTTTTCTTCAGATTTTTTTAACCATAAACATTATAATTTGTTCTAATTTTGATCAAGAGCAAGATTTTCCAATTGTACAAATTGACCATAAATAGTTTTCATTTGCAGCTCTCCTTAAAACAATCTGAAAGACTCACTTATGATAGTGTCTTACAGAGGTTTTGATTTAAAAGCTCAATTCAAGCTCCACAGTGAAACACAGATTATTTTTAGTCAAATCCTCTGTCGAAAACGTATCTAAAATATGAATTGCTTTAATTATACATCATCTTTGCCTATGAACTGGTTAACAAAAGCATGGTGAACTTATAGAGATTTTTTATGAGGGTTATTCAAGTCAGTCAGTATGGAGATTTCTTTTTTCCATCTATTATTACTCTTTCACTGACAACTTAACAACCCTTAATTCAGACTGAAAGCCAGCATACACATCATCATCACCATCATTAACACCAGAATCATGGTTTATTTGATCTCTAAAGGTGCCAAATACTGTAAAATACAGCACCTATGTAAGCTTAGCAGAAGCAGCATCCTAACCCTAGCATTTCAAGGGAGTGGATGTTAAGGGAGGGACACTGTGAAAGGTAAATGGCTCTGGGGTCAACTAATCTCTTTTTTTGTGACACAGTAATGTTGACATAACTCATCATTAGAAGACTGATGATGGACTGCAGATTTGTGGAGATGTGAATCAGCTGTGCAGTTCTGCAATATGTGAAGACCTAAACTGGATCTCACCTGGGTCTTTGGAATCCATTGTGTGGGCTTCCACGTCATTCACAAAACAGTCTTCTTCCCTCATGATGATAACCTATTTCTGGATTGTCTGTCTTCTGACTCTAAAAATTTGCTGCATGTTTGCAAAAGAAGAAAATGGTGATACAAAAATAACTTGGAGGGATTGCTCAAATAATAGCCTGTAATACATTTTTATGGTTCTTCTTGTTTACTGAATAACGTTTCAGGTAAAATCTTCTTACAGACACACACAGTTCTGCTATTAACAGCACCATTGTCTCAGAGAAGCTTCTCATAAAAATATACTGTTTTATGAGGATAGCTTCATAAGGAAAATCTCTGGCTTGTTTTCAGTGGGTTAAAATATACCAGTTGTTGGATCTGATGGCTAAAATGTGGAAGCTATAGTTCTTTTTATTTGGCTATAGTTCTACCAAGGTGCTCAAGACCTATGGTTCAGAACGCTGAATACGGCACTTTTTCAAGTTAGAAAAGCTACACAGAAGAGGATATTTTTAAAAAGAAAAAGTACCATCCAGATTCTGCTGTCACTGTTCAATAACATGCATTTATGTATACTATTTAAAGCTGTGTTAAATGTGCATAACTGTGTGTAGTCTGTGACACTAAACTTAAAAGATATTAAAATATCCCAGCCTGTGGTAATCATTTAACTTGCTTCACATTTCCTTGCCCTTTCACGTGTGAGATAAAAGCAGAACTGTGGTGATGGCTCAAAGAGCTACCCCTTCCCTTCACATCGGTTTTGAAGGAATATGAACTGGTTATTTTTATTATTATTTTACATCAACACTGAGCTAAAAACATTTGTAGTTATTTACGTGCTTAAGGAAGATCCGCCTTTTACCTCAGGACAAGGCAGTAAAATCTTCCATGTGTTGATGGCATCAATTATCCCTATCAGCTTCTCACACAACTGAGGGGTTGTTTATTCAGACAGATTCTTTCCATTTTAGAGAAATCCCAAGCCAAACCAGGAACACTTGCTCGAGAACAACACGATGGGTGTGTGCATGTGAATGCGAGTGCAGCAGCATGGTCCTGAGGAAGAAGACACAGGCACCCCTTTCCCTTTTGGCCTCTGTATTAGGGTAACATGAATTTCAGAGTAGAAAAGTTGGTCTTTTCTAGCTCTGCCATCTGTACTCCACACAGCCAAGAGAACAGAGGCCTTCCTCAAACCTGCTTTAAGGCTTTTGTTCTTCAGATTTTTTAAGGGACTGTCTTTGCAATTTCAGCCTTTCCATGGAAAGAGCATGCAAAATTGTGCAAGCCACAGGAACCACACTGGGCAAAGGAGACCTCACTCTCCCTGCTGCCTCTGAGCCCTAGGGACACCCTCACTGACCACAGAATTCACTGTTTAAAATGTCTCTCCTTCCTTAACATCAAATTCACTTAATCACAGTTATATATGTGAACAGTTTTGATGAGATCAAGGGAATTATTTGCCTGTATGCAGTGTTGCACACGGGCATCTGCAAAGTCCAGTCCTACAGCTGAACTGTAGATTTTGCTGCTCTGTGTGTTACTGAGCCACAATCTGATATGAATTAAGGAAAATGAAGAAAAGCCCACGGTTACGTGGCAGGAGTGCTGCTGAATGGTTTAAAGTGTTAAAGGTTTAAAATAAGCCAAGGCTATAAAAATCAACTTTGTTTATGGAAAGGTACAGAGACCTATTGTACTTAGTATTGATCAATCCATTGAACACTTGATTCAAAATGTTCAGCTGAAAGCTGGGAAAAAGTGCTAAATTGAACAATCTAAATAACCTGTGAACTGGACAGTCATAAATCAATGGCACTGTTATATATAGTTAACCCTAACCAGTTAGCAAGTTGTCCCAGTTATTAACTGGGCTACCTGGTTAGGAATTAGTCTAGCCTTTCGAGATCGTGTTAGTGTAGAAACACTTTCTGTGCTGAACATTCCTCAGTGACCTGAGTACTGGGTTAACTAAAGCCTTTATCTCCTCCTTCTATATCATGTAAACCTTGCTTAAATATCAGGATGAAAAAAGGACATTTGAAATTAAGAACTGGGTTACAAAAAGACACCCTGCCAATTTCATGGAATTGAAAAAGTGTTGCTGCAAAAGAAGTAGGATTCTCTTTTCCAATGTGCTCTGTTCTGCATGGAGGATTATTCACATTTGTATTCACATTTGTATGGACTGGTGTAATCGCAGAACATTTTTTGCCAGTGTAGTTTTTTTACTTTTGTCTTTAGGATCTTTAGGATTATGGTTGTCTGCCTTATTTTCTTTTAAATGTGCATGGACACATTTGCCTTTCTTTACCTCTTAGGGACAGAGCTCCGATTTTTTTTGGAAATGCTCACAACAAGTTCTAGTTTCAGTTCAACCATTTCTGTTCAGCACTGATTGTATCACACGTCTTTAGTTCTTTGCTAAGTGAATCCTCCATAAGCTTTTACATTATTTAATCCTGATCTGTGCAGATATGAAATGGATGTAAGCTTGAACTAATCATATATCGTAAAACAAAACAAAACCCTGGGTAATGTTGTCTTTTGGTTTTTTTTTTCTTTCTTCCAGTGTTCTCATTATTAAAAGCTAATATTAGTGGTTTGAAATGTCTTCAGCAAGCTCTTTAAAGCTCCTAGCTGCAAATTATCCAAACCAGTTGATTTAATTTGTTATTTAACATTCTTTTGAATTGTTGCTGGAAGAGACAACATTTTGTTATGATCTTAGGACAGAACTGATTTTATCTTATTTTTCTTCAAGTAGAGATCAAATACATTAATGGAATATACTGCTTTTTGCATATGTAATTGACATGACTACACTCTTGTGTAGTAATAGGTCAGAAGAATTCTTACCATAGCTTTTGCTTTTAGAAAATAAAAATCTATCTGGTTATCCTTAAAACTGATGAACAAAACTTCTTCCTTCTGTCCCTATCAGTTTTTTTTTTATAGTTCTTATCTTCTGTTTAAAATTCATGCATTCTAGTAATTGCCTTTTTTGCATAATCATTTTGATTTATATAGCTGTTTTCTCTTCTGTCCAAGTCAAAATTTAGGCTAGTCCAGCTTCCTTTTTTTTTTAATCTTTGGTAAAAGAATTTTGAACACTTCCCAATTATTATCCACATTTCCTGTCTAATTTCTTTCTCCCAGCTGATTTAGCTCATAATTGTTTTCAGCTTTGCAAAATTGGCTCTTCTAATCCATCAAGTATACATGTTATTGGTCTAGACTTAATTCTGATTACATATAGCAAACAGAGGCAAATCATGATCATTTTTATCTAAGCTACCGCTGGTTTTTTAGACAATTTCCTTAATAATTTTCTTTTTATCTATAAAGATAAAATAACACAATACAATATTCCAAAAGTGTTAAGGAGTTTGTCATTTATGGCATATGGTATTCCAAGGATATATTAATTTAGTGCCACAAAAACTCCAAATTATACTATTTCATATTGAAATGCTGACATTGCATTACTTTTTCTTATTTCATGGATGCTTACTTAAGGATATAGCTTTACTGGTTTTTTTTTAGTGATTGCCTGTAGAAAATAGTGATAAAAATAACATGTTATTCCATTCTGTACATCTTTATGAACACACTGATCTGTAGATTAAGTTTTTTTGCCTTTCTTTTTTTTTTTTTTTTTTTTTTTTGGCATAACAGAATTTAAAAGGACAGAAATGACTTCCCATGGAATAATGCCCAATAAGAGAGATGGATTAGAGGTGGAATATATTGAACAGCTCCATGACAGCTGACATTTTAGGGAAGACATGGTGCTTTGCCATGTCTCAGTTTTTTATACTTTGCTGATGCCTTGCTCAGTGGATTGCCAGATGGCAGAGAGGATCAGAGAGGCGGGCTGCGGTACAGCATGTACCCTAAGAACCAGGGAACTGGCTCCTGAGTGGGAGTTGCTGCTAATTTCAGTGGATCTTGGAATTGGCTCTGCAGTGTAACTGTGACTGGATGAAGTTAGAAATGATAGCTAACTTCAAGCATTGAGTTAGAGAAGATGACCTCATTTTGAGTAGCTTCCTCTTTATGTTTGTTTCACATCGGGGATTTTTTAGAGCGCTCTGCAGCTATCTCATTTATGATTCTGTTCATCTACGGTATGTTTATGTTAGTTGCTTATAATCTGCTTCTGCATTTTTTAATTTGAAACCCTATTTTTTTTGTGCAGTTATGATTCCATATTTCAAATTAGATCAATGTTCAACTGAATTTCAACAGAATTTATATTGTCAAAAATATATTGCTTTCCTCATCAAACCCCTGTTTTTCATAAAATGACTTTTCTGCTTTAAGATTATCATGATAATTAACAGCAATAAAATGTTTTTTTCGATGTCCCCAATGTTCAAACAAATTCATTACTCAAAAAACAGAGATTTGTGAAATTACTTTTTTTGATTAAAAATGCAGAATCACTGCTGCCAAATGTTCCATGAATATGTGTCAATCTTTGACATTTGTTCTGCTTTCAAAAAGCTGAATATAAACTGTTCTGATCCGTCCAAAATGACAGATTTCTACTTATCTGTCTGAAGTAAACCTTTATCTCTACATTTTTGTTTTCACTGTTTAAAGAGAAAAGGCCACAAAGTTGAAATTTTATATCTCTTCTATTAGAAATTAACACCAGTCTGTTTAGCAGTGCAGACCAGAGTAGTGTTAAGAAGATTTAAAAAAAAAATAAAAATTGGCAGACTGGCCTTGCTGTGGTGGCAATGTTAGTGCTGTGTCAGTAGGAGTGGAAAGATGGACAGGTAATAGAAGTAGAGATTAGACCAACAATAGTTAGACTTTGATTTCATGTGAGACAGCCACATATACTTTCTGGACCATCAGATGTGAAAAGCTTTGCTGAACCTTGCTGTACTTGGTGACATTGTGCTCCACAAGGACTGTGTGATTTTAACAAGTGGCTTCCTGATATCAAGGGACTGCAAAAGGTCTATGATGATAAAAAAAAGCTGTGATGATATCTTAAGCACTTAAGTGTTTATCTCTGTGAGACTGCCCTCTGTGCTTAAAGTGTTTTTACAGAAAGTTCTGGGCTGTAACTGCTTGAATGGGGAACTTCACTTGTTTGTGACACTTTGTCAATTGTTTACTTACAGTAGTGTACTTTACTTTTTCTAAGGTGCTAGTCTTAAGGCCAGGTCTTAGAGGTAAATCTTCTTTTGATGGTGTGGAAGAGCACATTAGATAGAGATGACAGAGACTGCAAATGGATCAAGATGGTTCATTGCATCAGTATTTTTGTGCATCATCTCACTGAACACAATATTCTTTTAAGGTCCTAGAGAAAATAATAGTTCCATTTTTTGCACAAAATCCAAAATGAATTTCTAATTTAAATTTTGTGCCCTATTCCTGTGAATGCTTCCCTAACACCTGTACTAGTTTATGCCATTGAAAACAGAGAGGTTCAGAAATCAAGCTGTAGATGGCAAATGGATCATGCTGAGAACTACAGGATATATTGGGATACCCGTCAGCCCACTCTGCTTGTGCTTAGCTCCTAGTAAAAGATGAATGGTTTTGTTAGCCATATACCAAACCTAAACATATTAATCTGCAGAAAATATGGTAATCCAGATTAGAGACTAATTAACTAGGTATTCCTGCCATATGTGAAAACAAAGCTACTGATTTGAGTCAGTTTTAGTAAACCCAACCAAACCACCTTTCAAAGGCTAACCTTGATGTTAGCCTTTGAAAGGTGATGTTAGCCTTTGACCCACTAGATGTAGGTCAAATATGCCACTGGGTTTACAATGCTGAGACCGCCCAGGCTTTTGCTAATGTTAGTATTTACATAAAAAGTTAGAAGAAAGGTTCTCTCCAATTAGAAAGGCAATATCTAACTAGATGCTAACTTGTTATATACCCTCTAGTCTAAATGTTAATAGCTTTGACCTCCTTCAGTTTTATCTTAATCTGCTTGACAGAGGCAAGTGAACTTTGGGTTATGTTTTGCCAAATTGTTCCCTTTGTTTTCTTCCCCTCTTATGCTTCCAACAGTGAGTGTGTCACATATTGCAGACCCAAATGAAAGCCTGTCTTCTTTTTCAATCAGTCATATCACTAAGTATATGAGCAGAAAAACCCTTGTGATTGACACTCCTTCAACAAAAGCAGATTCAGCTTGCACACGATAAGAGGCAAAGTCATACAAGTGGTGTTTACAAAGCAGTGAAGGAGAGCAAAAAAAAATTAATGATAAAAGGACTAATCTTATTGTTTTACCAGATGAGAATGGTTCTTTGTGTTTGCTCTAGCAGAAGCCCACAGATTGTCTCCCACCTCCCTTGTATTCTTTTGGCAGCAGAATAATTTCCAGATTCTGTGTCAAACACTGGCTGGTAGATAAAAAAAAAAAAAAAGAGGGGGAAAAAAAAAAGGGCTCTGGAATGCTTGGGAAACTCCAGAAGGCAAAGAATTGCCTGTGCATGTTGGCAAGAGTGTTTTCTACCTACAGCATGCTGTATAGTTGAATATTATCTCCCTTATGATGGGGAAATGATGTATAAGAGCTAGAGAAACAAACAAAAGGAAAAAGATAGAAACAAACTCATGTGGAAACATTTTGACTTCTTTGATCTTGTGTGTGTTCTCTACTATTGCAACCCCACCAGTATCAGTAGAATTCTTCCTGATTTCTTTTTGTTTTAGGAGATCAGCATGAATCACAAGGAGCCCCAGTTCTCTGTATGTGCTCCTGGTGTCAGGGAGTTTTTATGGCAAAAGAGGCTGCATGGGGCACAGCAGTAGCACTTGCATCTCAAGCAGAATGTTGGAGAGGAATGATTGAGACAGAAGCATATATAATTTAAATTGGAAGGTGCTCTCCCAGGGCAGTGTATCTTGGCCCCCTTTCTGATGAGCCTTTCTGTGTTGTTAAAATACACACCCTTTGCTATATAGGTCATAGCAAAATCAACAGATCACTTATATAAATGTTGCAGCTCACTGTGTACTTGGGTTTGGCTTGAAATTTCATTTTCTCCTGAAGCATCTTACTGCAGCAGGTACTATTAATCAGACATTTCTCAGTGGAAGCTCTGAGGAGACAAATCCAGAGCAAAAGACGATGACAACACGAAAGTATAAAAAACCCTGGAGACCATGAGAAGAGAGATTTCAAACCATTGAGAAGCAGAAAATTCAGAGTAATTGCAGAAATCTGTTTTAACCTGTGTGATGGCCATTTTGGGATGCACAGGAGGTAGGGCAGAGAATTAAAATCCAGAACTGTCTCCATAGGCGAAGGACAAGATAACCTTGCCTTCCATCTCCTCTACTGTTCATTAGTTTCATGGCTTAATTCCTATCTCTTTCTAGCAGGGACAGGCAGCTTTGTCCATGCAGCAGCTGGAGTCATACTGCCTTACCACTGCTCACCAAAGGTTGCTGAATGAGTGTTGCCAATGTCATTCTCTTCAATTTGAAACCTGCCAACCCAGTCATGTCCTTCAGCAAACATGAATATCTAACTGTTAAGAATCAGTCATTGTCGACTTGATTGAGATGCATTAGATTGCAAATAGAGTAGGTGAACTGATGGGAGGCAAGTGCAGGCTACTGTAATGATTCTCCCCTAAAAGCCTATACAGAGTATGCTCGCTATATCTATTTAATCTTACCATCCCCATAGGTGATACAAGAAGCAGCATAGCACTGAGAGTATAACAGACACCTCAAGTTTCATTGAAACATATAATTTCATTCTGCCCCACTAAAAGCCATTGTCACTTATAAAGAACATTACTTGAGTTAAAGACAGGAACTCTGGTGGGAGATAAAAATTGACTCACCAAGTGATGAAACTCAGGCAATTTTAATCTTATCCAGAACTACTGCAAATAATGCTGAATAATATAGTGATAATCATAGTAAGAAAGAGAAAGAGCAGAAAAGACACTCAGGCATGCATTTCAGAATCATATTCCAATTACTGGTGTTCAGCAAGTTACCAATGATGAACTGAGCCACAGTAACTATAGCTATGTATGTTTTTAGCTTGTGGAAAGCACAATGTTATTTGCTTCAGTGCAAGTGCCTTTAACTACAGACTAAGAAAAATCAACTTTTTTTCCTTTTTTTTTTCCTCTTCTTTTTTTCTTATTTACTTTTGGTAAGTGCACGCATATGGATGCTTTTAGCATCCCTAGCACAATTCAGACAACACATAGTGATTTGTTAATTTGTGGTAAAGTGATCAGGTGGCTGAGCTCTATCTCACATTTGTGCTTCTCACTCATGACTTACTCTTGCAAAATACCATGAATTAATAAATAAGGACCCTGGAAAACTAGCAGTCAATGAATTTTCCATGGGAACATCTGCACTGAGAAATAAAACTGAGAAACATTTTGCACTGTCGATTGCTAACTGTTACGGTGTTCCTCTGGTACATTAGGTAGAGTAATTTGGGCTTTAGAGCAAAAATGAGTAACTGTAATACAGACGCACACGATGAATATCAGGGAAATCAATCAAAGTGTAATAAACTTTTATTAAAAAAAGACATTGCCTTCTGGCAATTCATAAAACAAGTCCCCAAATCTGTACAGACAGTACAAATAAACATAAAATGATTCTTTAAGGGCATAATGAAGGGTTCTGTCAACAACAATAAGAAAATAAAGTGTAGATGTATGTTTGTGAAAGAAATTGCACATTTTCTGTTGTTCAGAAAGCCTTCGGCATTTCTTGTTTGATAAAAAAAAAAAGAGTACAAGATGCAAGAAATGAGTTCCCCAGCTGAGCCATGGTTTTTTGTCTCAGTTTCCCATTCAATCAAATTCGGGTTTATCATTGCTCGAAGTGGGTCTTGGTACTCAGAAGGTTTGAACTTATTATGACACAATTGAAATAGTCAGAGTTAATCCCAAGTATCTGAGACTTGGCTACATACTTAGATTCAACAGGGCCCACTCTTGCACAGTCTTTCAAAGGGACAACTTCTGAAAGATTAAGGCCTCCCAGTTCCTTAAGCAACATATTTCAAACTAACCTCTTCCAAAAATTACAATTTTTAATTCTATAAAACATTGCTGGTATAATGTATGTTATTAAAATAATATTCTTTGTTTTGTTTTCTTTTTCAGTTTCTTTTAAGTATAAAGTTACTGTAGTCCTGCATCATATTTGGAGCAAAAGACAATAAGCTGACTTAGGATGTTTATTTAATAATTATCCGTGGAAAATGAATATGAGGGCAGAAGGGTGAACTGAAGGTCACTTAATCAGAATTTGAGCTGATATTAATTACACTTTTTGGCTTTTCCTCCTCACTTACAAAAGTGTGGCTTTTGAATTAGTAGAACCTAAAATGAAATGAAGTCTATTATTTTCCTTCCTTCCTTCCTTCCTTCCTTCCTTCCTCCCTTCCTTCCTCCCTTCCTTCCTCCCTCCCTCCCTTCCTCCCTCCCTCCCTCTCTCCCTCCCTCTCTCCCTTCCTCCCTTCCTCTCTCTCTTCCTCTCTTTCTTCCTCTTTCTCTTTCTCTTCAATACTTTAATTCTCTGATTTGTCAGAGAGGTACAAATAAGAGGGTAAGAAAAGGACATTTCCAGTGAAAAAAGGCTCTTGTCCCAGATTTCTACTCTACTATTTTTTCATCTACTGTTCTTAGTAATATCTCTCTGGGTGCGTGCAAGCAATTTGTTTTCTTTCTGTTCGTTTAAGTCCTTGAAGATTTTCCCTTAATAGCTACATAATAGTTTCATTAGGCCCCTGAATGTTTTAGATTCTTTGTCCACATCCTCATATCAAGCTACGCATCAGCCGCACGCCACAGTTCTCTCTCTGCATCTCATATGTGAAAATGGATCTTTTCTTGTTTCAAGAATTATTGCAAAGCCACAACTCCATTACTTTGTAGCTTATTAAGAAGACTCAGTTTTCTTGTGTATTAGAAAGGAATAAGAGCAATGCAGAATATAATAATTGTGGCCTTCAACTGCAAAATAGAGTATGAAAGTGTTAAGTTTATCTGTCTGCATCTTTTCCATTACAACTCAGCTGTTAGTGATCCTGGCTTTCCTTCTATAGGAAAATTTGCATTTCATGTGAAACCTTAACTCTGTCAACTTTTGAGTAGCTAACTGTATCATCCACCTGTTTCTTATATCATATCTGCTGCTTTTTTTAACATTTTTTAATATCATATCCTGCTCCTTTAAAAATTATCACTGGTATTCTTATATTGGTATTCTTATATGGGAAATATTAATTTTCTTATTATTTAATAGAATAAAAACAAAATGGAAATTCCTTACCTTCAAGGACAAATCCACAGACTTGAGAAAATAAAAATTCATGCAATTTCCTGAATCTGAAAGCTATTTGACATTCATCAGTGCCAAGAGGCACTCAGTACATTTAAAGTCAAGGTGCCTAAATATGGAATTAACAGCTCAGTATGAGGCACCTCTCCTGAACACCTGAACGTTATAAGAAGTGAGGACACAGATGTAGAATACAAATTGTTATGCGGCTGTTACTAGCTGCTCTTGTAACAAGCAAACTTTATGTTTGCCACGTAATTGCACAATCTTTATAGAGCCTACTAATGTACCCTGTGTTTATTATTGCTATATTTATAGTATTATGACTGAAGTATTAAGTAATAAGATTGAACAAGAACTAAGATAAGGGACTTGGAGTAGCAGACAGGACTGTAGCTGGGGGATTCAGGAAGCTGATGAATCCAAACTCCTATACTAGAGCTTGCAGGGATCAACAATGGAATGGGAATCCAAACTCCCTTTGTTTCTCAAAAGGAGAGAAGGGAAGGTCAGACCCCTATCTGCATACTGGACTGCACGGCTACTCCACTTCTTGGAGCTACGGCCAGTGATGGAAAGAGTCCAAGAAGATTCGTGGCCAGAAAACTGCAGGATCCTGTGCATTGCTACCCATGTGAGTTCCTCTGCTTTCCCTTGCTTTGGTGGTGTAAATGTGTGTTGTGCTTAGCCCTGGGGCAAGCCCTCAGCTCTGTCCTGCCCATCCCTATCCTGCTACCGAGGGAATGGCGAATTTACCTCTCCATAATATAGCACTAGACAGTCTTCGATTTCATGAGTTGCTGCTGGACTTCAGGGTCAGGCGATTCCTTTTACTCTGTTTCTTTTGTGCTGGAATGAGCTTTGGTGTCAGCAGCACTAGTTCATTTAGAAAAGTGTTTACCTTATCAGCACTGAGTTTTGACACTCTCATTATGTTTTTTGGACACTGCAGATTCAGCAGTGTGCTTCACAAAGCAGAATAAGCACCTTCAAAGGATTGTATTGAGAAAGCTGAAGAGAGAGAAACACCAAATGCAGACTGCAGAGCTGGTAACATACTATTCTTCTTTTGTGGCCAAAGATATTTGGGTAAGTTATTCAGGTTTCAGGGACGTCTGAGAAAACTAGCTACTAATTTTGTGCTGTGACACTTTGACGTTAACAAATTCTTGCTGCTTATTACCAATCGATTTTCAGTCCACCTTCTCAGGGGTGACTTTAGACAGCAACGGAGCCATGTGCAGACAAGTTAACATGGAACCCAGGAAAAAGGGGTTTAAATGTCTCTTGGGATGCGCTTCATCCTGTGAAAAGATAGAAAAACCACATTTTGTATATGATGTGAAAAAATAAGCATAGTACAGAGATGCTACTGCTAAACATGGTACGGAGCTGCTGCACAGGTGAGCCTGCGTCTGTGAGAGCTAAATGGGACTTCCTAATCATGGGGACCTTCTGCCCAAAAAAATGTTCATTTTTGCTTCTTGCCTAAAATGTTGCTTGTTAAATATTGAAATACTTCAATCCGTGTGACAGTGTTTAAGGTCTACAGTGAGAATGTGAATAAGTCACAGATGAGATCCAAAATTTTATTTATAGTTGTTTATTAATCTTCTTTTTTTTACTATTTGTATTTGTATCAGTTAGCAAACCTATAAATGTACAGGAACCTATGCATAATGCATTTTATTGTTCTCAGTTGTTTTTATTGTGCCTCAGGACTACTTGTTCCTTGAAAAGTGTATAAAACCTTGTGGTGAAAAATGGTCAACTATTTGCTCAATTCTAGTATTATTTCTTCGTAACTTAGCTGATAGGACTTAAGGTCCTTCAAAATTATGCTAATAAACAACCTGGCTAATTGAGAAATAATGTTAGAGGATGGCACAAAATAACACGTCACACGCCCCGCAGAGAGGGACCTGGGCGTCATGGTGGACGACAAGTTGACCATGAGGCAGCAGTGTGCCCTCGTGGCCAAGGCGGCCAATGGGATCTTGGGGTGCATTAAGCAGAGCGTCTCCAGCAGGTCGAGGGAGGTGATTCTGCCCCTCTACTCAGCCCTGGTGAGGCCGCACCTCGAGTACTGTGTGCAGTTCTGGGCTCCCCAGTGCAGGAGGGACGTGGAGCTGCTAGAGAGAGTCCAGCGCAGGGCCACRAAGATGATTAGGGGCCTGGAACATCTGCCCTATGAGCAAAGGCTGAGAGAGCTGGGCCTCTTCAGCCTGGAGAAGAGAAGACTGAGAGGGAACCTGATTAATGTATACAAATACCTCAAGAGAAGGAGCGAGGAAGATGGGGCTGGCCTCTTCTCAGTGGTGGCCAGTGATAGAACTAGAGGAAACGGCCACAAATTGAGGCACCAAAAGTTCCACAGGAACTAGAGAAAGAATTTCTTAACAGGGAGGGTGACAGAGCCCTGGAACAGGCTGCCCAGAGAGGTGGTGGAGTCTCCTTCTCTGGAGATCTTTAAAACCCGCCTGGACGCCACCCTGTGCCACATGCTCTAGGGGACCCTGCGTGTGCAGGGGGGTTAGACTAGATGACCTCTACAGGTCCCTTCCAACCCTAGCCATTCTATGATTCTATGATATTAATTATGACTTTGAAAGATTAAACCCTTCTAGTATATGGAACTGATTAGAACTCACTGAAGCCAAGGGAAAGATATTTGATTATCTGCGGACTTCAGTGGAACCCTCTCCAAAAGGAATGATTTGAAATATCATTAAAAATGCATCAGACCCTCAATTAGTTTAAAAATGTTTTGAGAACTGTTGATTTAAATCACAAATGTTTGTATTAATCATAATTGTTAAAGCAGTGACAGAGAAGTGTGTACACATGCTTATCTACTTGTGCTTTTATATGTTGGGATATATTTTTAGATTAGGGCTTGTAACCTGTGGAAGAGAGGAACCTTCCTGGAGCTGCTGAATTCCTTTCTGTGTGCAGAGGATGGATTGTATGAGGTATAAGCAGAGCTTTGATGTTGTTCATCACGTGTGCTTCCACAGCTTCATTTGCTAGAGCAAGGGAGGCAAAAAAATCATACCAGGAAGACGTTCTGCTTAGCAGAAAGAAACCTGGAGGCACATCTGCCTTCCGTAGCAGAGAACTGCTCTCCTGTTTGCTTATGCCTTGTTGCAAAGCCCAGCTCTGAAACAGCCATAGCCACTAGGTTCTTAAAGCCAAGGCTTGAATCAACACCCCTTCAGACAGTACTTCAGTATCAGGTGGTCACTCAAAAACCCTTTGAAGAGCCCTCCCACATTCCAGGGTAGCAGCACAGCTTAATATCAGGGCCAGAGATGAAAGGTTTGAGAGGTTTGATCCATCATCTGGAAAACAAGTTGTTCTGTGTGAGGCTTACTGAGTTCAATCTCTTCAGTTTATCTGAGATAAGATTGAGAGGTGGCTTGATCATTGTGCCTAGGCACTTACACATGGAAAAGAGATGTGATAGCAGGGGCCTTTCTGAGCTTGTTGACAAAGACATAACTAGATCAGAGGCTGAAAGTTAGATAAATTCAGCCTTGAGATAAGATATACCTTTTTAGCAAAGAGGGAAATTGAACTATATGAAAGTATCCTAGATGAGCAGGGGAAGGGACAACCCAATGTGGCCTTTACTTGTATGTGTAAAATAAAATTAAAAATCATTCTAGGAGATATGAAGGTATGATTAAATCCCTCCTCCTACCCCTGGAAAAAATCTGTGGCTAGTTGGTCCACAAACTCAGGTGAAATGAAGAGTTGAGGTGAGCCCTTCCAACATTAATGCCTGTAAGTCTGTGAATCCTTTTTTCATTTTGTCCTTTTAGGGACCAGGGAAAGGATAATAAGGTATGCATAGCCTTTGGAGTGCCAGCAGCACCTGCACCTCCGTGTAAAGACAACCACCTAAGCCAAAGCTTACCAAGGCTTCTGTGGATAGGCAAAGATTTCTTTATTTTTGTTGTATATTGGGAAGGTGTATTCTCAGGATTCATGTCTTATCTTCCTTTTCTTTTTCTTTTTTCATCTCATTTAGCAAAATGAGAAGTAGCTGCACCTGGAGATAAGGCAACAGAAGGATAGACTATGGATGCTGAATTTGCTGCATTCTATTTTCTGCTTATTTACTCAACAAAACTCTAGGTTTGTATTTTCTAAATTAAATCAGCACATACTTTAGTTTATATTGCTTTTTCTGCTCACCTACAGAAGGATCTAAATCATCCAGATTTCACCTTTAACATGCTTTTTATCAGTAACTGTTCTTGTTTCTTGGACATTTAAAGCCTTTTTTTGTTTGTTTCTTTTTATTTTTCCTGGCTTTAGTAGTTCAGGACTCAAAGTGGGAGACTGGTCACAGTGAACTAACAGGCTCTTCTACTCTTTGTAGAGAAAACCTAAAAAATATACCTATATTCTTTGTAGAGAAAACCTATAAAAATATACCTATAACAGCAAGTTACTGAAACAAAGAAAACGGGGAAGTGATTCTGCACAGTGAAGTCATCAACAAAAAGCCCAACCCCTAGTGTCCCTTTTCCAGGTACCAATGCTGAATGGCAAGGACAGAACATCAAAAAAACCCCAGGACATCTGAAACCAAATGGCATCACTCTGATGCCAAATGGCATTATTCTGAAACGCAAATAAAATCTAAATTTTAGCATGCTGCAATATCATTCTCTTGTAATAACATTAGCTAAAGAAGGAATGGATGTTTGAAAGAAGCAAATGTGGTATTTCTAGATGTGTTTGCTCTGAGGATGCCACTCTACCTGTAGCTGGTTTACATTGATAGACCAGAGTCGCAATTTGTTCAGTTGAAAGGAGTCCAGGATCCCCAGAGGGAATCATTCTTTGAAGCTAACCAAAATGAGCAAATAAGCAATTTGACACACAATTCAGGTTATTGAACCATCATGTACAAATTAAGCAAATGGGAGACTTTAATGCTATGCTATACAGTAAGCAAACCCAAAATGTACACAAGTGTAAAATCAGGGTCAGTCGCTGCCCCAAAAGAAAAAAAAAATAATGCTTAAAATGTAAGGCAGTTCTGTCTCTGGAATTCAGCACACCATTAATGGTTTAATAAGAAGGAAACTGCTCACCAGCTCTGGTGGTTGTTATAAACTACACCTCAGAAGCCTAGTTCTTGCATTAAGATTTCAGGATGTCCCAGATTCCCATCACAATTTCCTTTTGCATCAAAGGGAAAAATACTGCAGTCTGTCAGGAAAAGTCCATCCATTCTTCATTTAACAGTCTTTTATCTACCTTACCTTTTAAATACCAGAGGTCACAGATTCAGCTAAGGTCAGTAACTCCATCTCTTCTTTCTCAAAGCTACCCTATGGTTAGATTAAGTTCTGTCATTACGCTTCTCTGAGAAAGCAAACTTTAATGATAGTCAGTTAATAGTATCTTATCTATTATATATGAAAGCTGAAATTTTCAAGGCAGTCCACAAACATTTGGAGCACACATTTTACTAATTTCATTAAGATTTGGGCCCTTAGATGTTCTATATTCTTTTAGGAAACACTCGTAATAGTAGCAAAAAACCAAAAATATTTCTAGGAAAAAGAATCTAGCTAACTGATTTCTTAAAGATCCGGATTTTATTACTGGAATGTGGATGCAAATTGCCACATATAACAGGAAAATGTTTCTCTTCTATTAATTCCTTAAGGACTTAACCACTACAGATTAAGTGTTAAATTGAAAAAAAAACCAATCCCAGAGGTGTGGTAGTGCAGCTAATGTGTTTGTGTGTGTATATTGAACACATATGCTTTCACAACCAGTATCTAGGAAAAAAGATCTAATATATTTAGTGGTTGTGTTTGGAAAATCAAGTATTCTTAAAAAATACAGTTATAATGAAGGAAAAAAAGACCCTGGTATTCCTGTGGTCCTGGAGGCTCTGGAGGATGCAGATATCAGGGCACAAAAATACTGAGCTATTTCCACCAAAGCACATGCATGTAAGGTCCTATCATGGATTTGGGTTTATGGACTCTTAAATAGATCAGAAATCCTAAAAGTGTACTTAGTCCTTATTAGTCAACTCGGCACACATTTGTTAACCATGAAACATACCTGATTTGGTTTCATCTATAGAGAGTTCTGTCTGAAAACTAGGTACGGGATCTCACTAACTATTTAAGTATCATTTGCATTCTTCCAAAATAAACATGCAAATGAAAAACGTGCATGCATGTTCACAGATACACATGCCTCTCCAAAGACAATGGTCCAAAATGTATTCAGTATTGTAAAAGTAGAAATTAAAGTCAGATGTTACAATAAAATCGTCCAGGTCATTTTCTGGTAACAGTATAAATTTCACAGCGAAGGATGCAGCCTGTGACAAAATAGCTTGGAAAGAAGGAAAGAAAAATATCTGAGTGACGCTGCATCTCAGAGAGCTCTGCTAGCCTTCGGACAAACATGGCTTAATGTCATTTTTGCATTAGTGCTCACACAAAATGGTTAGTATGATTTCTGTGTGAGGAATAGGGAAAGGATATAGTCCATTTTAAATAGGAACAAAAGGCTTGGAAACTCATAGAATATTTTTGTAAAAAGCTAAACATCTCATGCAGATATTAGGAGGCTCAATGCTGCTGACAAACATGGGAGTAGAATTAAGGAAAAGGTTGAGCGATAAAATGCTCACTGATTCCCACTCCCAAGGCACTTTAGATTAAATAAACACTAAAAGAACTCCTTTTTTATTTTTTTTTTTATTCCAACATTCATTAGTCTTTTCAAAGATGTTTTGGAAATGCCAGAATGAATCAGCTACTTGTCTTTGTGAGCTTTGGGAGTGTTTAAACTACAGAGTTTTTGAAGTGGTGTTCAAAAAAGAGTGGATTTCCTAGGGTCAGCCATTGTTCCATCTCCAAAAATCTCTCATGAGAAAAATCAAGCCAGAAGGAAGAGAATAAAAGTGCCAGACAGTGTTCTCATGGCAATTCAATTTTATCTATATATTTAACCCTCACAAACATGGACAATATACACACACACACGTCTGTATTAGTTAAATACTCAAATCATTTGGAAACATTATATGGAATTTGTTTTACACTTAACTGAATAATGGTGATAGTTGCTATCTGACTGGAGTTATGTAAATATTTTTTTTCATTGTTTTGATAGCTGTGTTCACATATTGCTGCAACTGAGCAGATGTCCAAGACATCCCCATTTGTGCAGTAGAGTTAGCATTAACCACATAATACAGAGCAAAACTAGCAGCTTGAGTCCACAGCTAGATTAATTTTCTGAGATCTGAGTGCCTTAGACTGACCTGCCTCTGGCTTTCTAATCACTCTCAGCTTCAATGTCTCTGCCGCATGCATCAAGCTCTTATTCACATTTTGTTGTCTTCTTCATCCTCACTATGCAGCAAACAAATACCTAGAGGTAGGGATCAGCAACCCCTTGCACAGGAGCATGATGTGAATAGATGTCAAGGGGCACTCCACAAGACCGGGAACTGAAAACTGCTGTGTCTTGAGGGAGGCATCTGTGAGTGCTATCTAGGTCTTGGCTCCTGCTGTGTTTCACACTCAGGCAGGCAGAGTTATCTCTTTCTAACATGTTGTTTCTCTTCCTGTTGTACTGCAGAGCACAGTACAGTTGTAGGAGCTGTAACAGTAGTAATATGCAGTTGCATAACTGCTCTCCGACACCCTTTGTGCTCTAGCAAACATTTTAAACTATGTATTGTGAGAGCACATTCACATATCATCCTCCATACTTTGCATTGTCTTTTACCCTCCATTTGTACCCAGAGAATAGCCTTGCTGTTTCCTACTGTCCCTAGTGCTCTCAGCAGGCTAATCACTGAAAGCATGAATAGACTGTGGGGTCTGTGGGGTCCCAAAATTTAGCCTTATGTTACATCTGGAAGATAGGTGGGATGATAAAGCCAGGACAATTTCCATCATTTCACCTGTTCACTTTTTCAGCCTCCAATTGTTTTGGACAGGGAGTCCAGCACTTCACGATGGAGCTACAGTTAAAAGCTGCGTTTAGTCTGGAAATATTCATTTTTCAGCTAAAACTGGCCATGCCTGCTAGATTTAGTGAAACACAGCAGGACCGGCATGAAATATATGGATACAGATCTAATCTCAGCATAAACTGAACAGATCATTGGTCTAATCTGGGTATGATGAGGAGCTTTCTGTGCCTGTACCAATCTGAACAGTGGTGTTGCTAATGAATGCTAATGATGTGTGCCAATGCTAAGAATGCTAGGAATCTGTCATTAATTACATCCAAAATTTTAGACTTTGGCACTTTATGACTAGATTTCTGTCATGAATGAAACTGAAGCGTGAGCTGATATTTTGGATGTGTAGGTAGTTAGGAGAAAATCTTGCAGGGGTAACAGGAAGCATACCAATAGATATACCTTCACCCAAATGCTAAATAGCATCAAGCACCTGATCGATCTCCATGCAAGACTGCAACCTTAGCATTCTGATGATGTTTGTCACACTCAGCCCATACTCAGCCAGACAAAAAAGCAACAAAATCTGACATACCACCTTTTTGACAGCTTTAACTGTATGGCAATGTTAGGCTAATTCATAGGATCCCGTATTTCCCTGGATGTGTTTAATTCCACAAAAGTAACGCATAAAATATTTTATGTTGATGTTGAATCCAAATGCCACTGAATTTCAGGAAAATTTAGTCTAATTTCAACAGGCTTTGCACTGAAGCTGTAAAGAACTTGAAATGTGAGCATTTATTTTAGTCTAAATTATACCTTATCACCTCATTATACTTTATTTCATTCCTGAGGTTGTGATTATATCTAAAGGAAATAACTTTTTCCCCCAAAAAATCAGTTTTAGATTTAAACCAGAATTTAAATGTTCTCAAATGAGGTGTGTCGTGTTAAATGTCTGAATTTGATTATTGTACAACCCTTGCTAACTGGTACAACTGGGATGGTTGTATCTAATGCTTGGATTATTTATGCTAGTAATAATATAAAGGAAGAGAAAAATCCTAAAATATGAGCTGAAAAACTAATTTTGGAATAGCATCACAAACTGTTTAATCTACATGCAAGGTCTACGCTCAATATCCAGCCTGCCTGAAATCATAATTTTTCCAAATTTTCCAGGTTTTTGAATCTGTGCAACTAAGATGAAGGGACTGTTTCCTATTAGTGGCATCATGCTTTTTACAATTTTAGTATACCAGAAACCTAAGTAACTGGTAATGAAATAGAGAACACACTGTTCTGTTACCCACATTTATATGTAGATGGAGTCTCTGCTCTGAAAGAACTTTTTGTTCAATGAAGGCAACTAACATAAAAGGGAGAAAAGATTCAGTACAATATGCGCATATGTGCTTATTCTGTTCTTCTCTCTATAAATACATATAAGCACTAACTTACTTTATGTATTTTCAGTTTTTCAAAGATATCATTCTTAGCCAAAAGATCCTTTAATATATCTGTTAATTCATCAGAGAATAAGATTCTCAGTAACTTTATACAGGGATCTCTATATACAGGATTTGTAAGAAAGTTTCCATTTATTGTTAGCAAGGAATTCTGTTTTGAGTGTATGCTTCTGAGCATAGGATTTGCAGTTTTACTACAATAAAACCTTTGAGACATATTCTCTGCTAGACTTTATTCTTGTTTAGTCCTAAAAAATCAGCATTCTCAATAGTAATGTTGTTGCATCATCAGTATTTTTACCTAAAATATGAGGTTGGTAATGGAGGCATTTAGCTAAGTAGCCATTCCTGAACATAGGGGTCTAGAACTGTAATTTGCAGTACCATTCTCAGCAGGAGAAGCCTACTAAGTGGGCAGTTCTTCCTATAGAACAGAGAAATCTCTTATCCCCCAAATGTAGTTCTTATTTGCCAGATGTACAGACTAAAACTTAACATTCCCATAGCTCACATTTCATCTTGTGCAATATTATCAGGCAGGCACTACAAAGCTATGCCAATCTTGCAACTAGAGACAAATTCTATTTTAGACATGGTTTGGAGTTAATTCTGAGGAAACCTCACTTGTGAGACTTTTTATATAAAGGAGCTGAAAATATCCCCAAGCTTCTTTTCTCTGAGTTTTGCTCTGCAGCTCAACCTTGATTTGAAGAGTCTTATGCTCAATGGCCACTTACTCCCTAATACCTTGGGAGCAGACAGAACATTGTAAATGAAATTGAATGGAATAAAGCACTGAAGGGGAAAGGCTGTCAGGAGCAATTGCTTAAAGCTAGGAGGATAGACTACTTAAAATAAGATCTTGAAGCTAGAACATAAGGTAGTTATTTAATTTTTTTGGCTTACAGTATCAAACTTGTCATTACTCTTTTAGGGAAAGTCTAAGAAAATTGTAAAGTACATAAAAGTAGCAAAAGTAATTTTATTTGATAGAAGAGGTTGGCGTTGGTAAACAGATACGTTCATTCAATGCATCATTAGTCCCAGAAAAGAATGACTGGAGTCTGGCCAAAATAGAAGAAATTCTACTAGGAAAGGGAACTGATCACAGCTAGATGAATTAGACCTACTGTATAAAAACTGAGAACTCGTCAATTGTGATAAATTCTCATTTAAGAGCTTGGTAAGATTGTTAGGAGACATTAGCATATATGGCAATCTTGGTGTAATGACACTAGCTACTACAAGTAGAGACCAGAACTGAACCTCGGTGCCACAGGTCTGCTCAAGCAAACTGTAAGAGATACTCCCTCCCCTGAAATGCCTTTGCCTGAGAGACTGAGTTAGGAAGTAAAGTCGTCAGTATGCTGAGATTTAGAGGGAGAGCTTGCTTGTTCTCCAACAGGAGGGCTATTTTTCAGAACATAGCACAGAGAGCAGATCTGCCAGAGACCTTACACAGTTTGGGCAGAGATTTAAAATGGGCCAAAATTGCCCTCTATTTGGAAGTTTGGAGGAAAAAAACAGCCACTCTAGATGTTGCAGGAGCCTGACTTGCACACATTTCAAGCATTAGTGGTGCAGGAGATAACGAAAGGAAGTGGGAAAACCAAAAGGAGGGAGATGGAGACAATTCCTGAGAAGTTATGAGCTGGCATAGAGCTTGTAACAAATTCAAACTCATTGTCAAAAGAAGCAACAGAACAGTGGATCAGCTTTTGATAGAACACAGCAGGAAGAGCATATAAGTCATCTGCAATCGATAATTTTGCCATAAGGCTAAGCTACTTCCGTGATAAAGAACTGGCTTTGATGTCAAAAGCAGCAGGTGCCTGTGGGAGGTCAAAGTTTGAAATGAGATTACTTACACGGATCAGAAAGATAATCAAATCTGCCCACTTCTGTGGCAGTGACATATCAGTACAAAAGAGTCAAATTCTAAATAGCCACAGTTAGGAGTGAAAAAGGATAACTGCAAAATCCTGATGAGAGGACAAAAGAGAAGAATGGTTTCTGAGGGCAACTCATTTCCGGCTGACTTGAAACGACCAAGCTCGCTGGCCTGTTAAAGGCTTTTGCTATTCAGTAGAGAGGGATCCGGAAGCAAGGACACTCAGACCCAGATACACAGAGGACCGTGAGCCTTGTAGTGCTTTCAAGTCATGCAGTTCCAGAAATGGAGATCATGGTGCCCAAGAGGGCACCCACAACCCCAGGAAATTAAGGGAGAAAGCAGGAGTAGTGACTAGAGGAAAAATCAATGCTAGGCAATAGCAAATGCTCAGAAATGTTCTTTTCTCGCAGGCTATCTGCAGCCTAGAATCATGTACCTCTGTGAAACTGGGATTTGCAGACAAAAATGCCCTCCCAGGCTGTGGGACCAACTCATCCTCATGGAGATGGTTTGCTAGCTCCTTTTCCCTGCTTGGATACCTGGGCAGAGGAAGGGCTGTCTACATTTTGTATAGTGGTTACAGTGCTCACCTAGCAGTTGTGGCTTCTGAGTACAGGCGGCTTGGGGGTTGAATACAGAATAGAGATAAGGATAGGGTAGGAGGCACTGGAGCCTAAACCACAAGATCAAAACTAATGGAAGGATAGTGGAGCCAGAAAGGAGCTAAATATATATATATATATATAATATATATATATATATATATATAATATATATATATTCCATGATCCAGTGCTGAGAGCATGTTGCTGGTAGGACACAGTCCTGTACTCTTGGAAAGAATGAGATAAACATCCACACCAAGAACAACTTGGTTTTGCCACCCTGAAGTCCTTTGTGAATCTTGATTATATGGATTCTCAAATATCTGACTGCAAGGGAACAGCTAAACTAAAGAGTTCAGTATTGAATTCAGTGTTGCTTCAAAATCATTTGCAGTTCAAAATTTCTGACCATCATGACCAAACACTTAGAGAAAGAGTCATGTCTCAGTCTCTCAGCTTTTAATCACTCTTTTGCAGCCAACATATGGCATTTAGTT
Organism: Eudromia elegans; assembly: GCA_003342815.1. Taxonomy (NCBI): domain Eukaryota; kingdom Metazoa; phylum Chordata; class Aves; order Tinamiformes; family Tinamidae; genus Eudromia; species Eudromia elegans. Next base: position 115,486 of record PTEX01000150.1, on the reverse strand, counting down.
TGCAGTTCTCCAGATTAGATTCCTGAACTGTTCTTTGCTTATGTCTATGCAAGTAAATTATACCAGGCCAGAAAGAGCCTTGAGCACAGTTAGCAAATCAGCAGCAATTATGCTGCTATGATGTTTTTGGCCAGGGCCAGCTCATACTTTCCCAGACAATTTCAGGAAATGGCTGAAGGGGTAACACAGGCCTGGGACTGTCCTAATAGGCACTATATTCTCACCTCATTTTGCAGAGAAAAGGAACATAGACATAAGCCAGGCAGTGCCATTTGTCATCAGCCCATTTTGCACATTTGCTAGTATGAATGAAGTATTTACTCATGCTGGGTACGTACTCTGCCTCATCACTGGATTCGTGGCCTCTCCTGACTGGGCATACTGGGGTGATTGCAGAGTGGGTGATTGCAGAGTGGGTGCTTGGAGGGTGCTGAGAGAGAGCACATGGCAGGGCCAGCACAAGGTCTTCCAGGCTAAGATCAAGAATTCAGGTGCCTAAGTAGGTCAATAATCCTTACACTGGTAATTTCATGGCATTCCCAGGACAAGTTCAAATGGCATGGATGAGTCTGGGTGCACAAGGAGAGCAGTCAAGTCAGGTGACTTGGATGATATCAGCAAGACAAAGTGTAGGGTAGGAGCATTGCAATCATCTTTGTCAACCCAGAAAAGCCTATTTGTAACTAGACGGCTGCCATGGAGCCTTAGAACATCAATACAAGCTATATTTTCCCCACCTCTATATATCTTTTCTTTTTCCTTTTGTAACTGTGTCTGTTTTGTCAACAGCAGGGAAAGTAACTATCATTCACAGCTCATACCTGAACAACAGAACTAACTCTTTCATCTCAACTAAGAAAGATTACTTGACAGAATCAGAGAGTGTATCCAAAATCCTGTCTCTGAAAGGAGGACTTTGATATTGTCTGATTATTCTTTTGCCTTCAAGTAAAAACTCAATTTCAGTTTCAGAATGCTCTATATTTTGTTCTGATTCTTTTTCTTTTGTATAGTTCAGTCAATACATGTCCAGACTTTGGCATCAATTTCCCACTTTGTGTGTCATGGCAACTAAGGAAGCTGAGGTCCCTGAGCCTTGCTTAGGTGTTTGATGCTGACATCTGATGTAAACATCTTTGACGGCCTGGGCATAATCATTCTATAAACCTGATACAATACAGTTTTATTAACAAATATATGTAAATATTAATTGGCAGCCTTTATGCATCTCCAGGCTGTAGGTCTGCTGTCCCTGGTTTCAGCAATACTGATCCACAAATCATGAGTGTAATGTGTAATTATGTGAGTGTAATGAGTGTAATTAACATACAATCTATGTATGTTAATTGCATATGTGCATAATATATGTATATTATATGTATATGTGTATATATGTTAGCCAGGCTAAAAATTATGATGCTTTCAGCCCTGCCTCTAAGTGTCTTTGAGGAGTCTCTGTGCTAGCATATCAAGCAAGGCCTTGTGCTCCTATGTGGCCTTTTCATAGCCTGCCACTTTTCTGCTAGCACCTTCTGGAAAAGCACAGCTGTTCCCCTGCCTTTGAAGACTTGTATTCTCAGCCAGTGCACACGTTGTTCTCTAAAGCCTTATCCAATTCATTTGAAAACTACTTCCAGCAAATGATCTCGTAGAATAATTTTACCCCATTTTGATAAGTCCTTCCATAACCTCTCCTGATTCCTTCAGCAAATGGCTTCAGTGTTTGTTTCTTCCTCATTGGTAGTTTATGCTACCTTGATGCTTTGAGCTTGGCACTTGTGCAGTTATCTATTTAAACGAACATTTTTAGCTCAGGGATTTAGCCATCTGATTCCTATTAACAGTAATGGGAACTGCATGGCTAAGTCAATTAGCACGCACTGTGCTGAACATTTACCACTTAGTATCTTCTGCTTTGTTTTCCCTTTAAGATGTTTTCTAGCCTTTCTGAAATTGTACTAATCTGAATATCAGAGCTGGATATGGATCAGTAAAACCGATACTTGTATTGATGAGTATTTGTTGTGTGTCCACTGACGGAAGTGCAATATCTCTGCTGGTTTTGTATGACTCTAGCAATAGCTTTTGAACCTTTTGTTTTGATGCTGCTTTAGACTGACCTGCAAGAAACACAGGGCCAGTTTGGATTTGGACTCTTGGGTACAACAACAGATCAGGAAAGCATGAAGATCATAAGAGTCCTTTTCATGAAGGACTCTCATCTAAGATGTGTCACTGACTTTTCCATAGGATCTTCTCAAATTCAAGTACATGCAAAATACCCAAGAGATAACACAAATGAGACTGAACAGAACTCTTGTTCCTGTCTTGTTCCTGTCATCCACTCTGTGTGGATGACACAAACATTTCCTTTCTGCCTAGTGTTGATTCCCTTACTGACAAGTGCAAATAAAGATGGGGCTAAATGGATTCAAGACGATAAAACAGAGTTTAGCAGGGAAAGGAATAGCTGGCAAAAGTCACAGAATTTTGGAATAATCAGAACATGCCAGTAGTCAAGCTTGTGTATAGTCTTGACATCTCAGCAGATGCATTTTTGCCTTGGCAGGTTGTACTTTTAGCCAAAAGTGTCTTTTTCTTCTTTGGTTCACAAAATGACTTTATCCTTTCCTTTTAGATAAGGTAGGTCCTAGTTACTATGACCTATATTTTTTCCATGGTAAAGAAAGAATTTCTCATCAGAAAAGTTAAAGAAGGCAAGGAAAAGAAATGCCTCAAAGCCTACATTTTAATTTGAAGAATGAGAGTTTTTATTTTTTTTGTGTGTGTGTGAGCTATTTTGAACAATGTGGAAAAAAAAGTAAAAAAGTAAAAGACACTGATCAGATTAATCAAAAATAATTTTATTTGGTCAAATCTATTTCTGGGCTTCTCAGAAGTGCAGGCAAAAATAAGTGAGGGTGAAATGACTTTATTAAAATGCATAGAAGGGAGTGATCATTTAGTGAGTAAAGACAGTGGCTAAATGCCGCTTCTGCCTCACTTTAGTAGCTGACATCTTCCTTAGCAGGAGCATTATCAATGAGAAAGGATGACTGTGAGGATAAAATATAAGCATTACTATTTTGGATAGGCACCCTGTTCTAACAGCTTGCACTTGAACTTCATATGCAAAACAGGTGTCCTCCTACCTATGATTCTCTTGTTCTATGTTCAAAAATGTTGTCTTTATCTAAATGTAGGTCTGCAGAAGCATTTAAACAATAGAAAGAATGTATAACAGCACAATTATTCACCTCCTCCACGTACATTTTTTTTTCCCCATTTGCATTCACTGGGAAATGTGGAAACAGCACAAAACTTCGGACTAATTTGAAATAGGAAGAGGGATCCTGTCTTACTGAGGAGATTAATATCCTGTGTTTATGCTCATCCCAGCATTTCTAAGCACCTGTCTTTTTCTAGTGAACTTCAGATCTCACTAAATGACAGACACTCAAAAAATATTCTAAAGACACTATGACAGTATGTTGCATAACTATTTCAAAAAAGGGTAATGTAAAATCAGTGGGACTTTCTCAAAAAAAAAAAAAAAAACCCCAAAAAAACAAAAAAGTGGTCAGGGAGCTCCCTTAACCAATGTTTGTGATTTTTAGCAAATCCTGTAATACTGTGGAAGTCTCAGTGTTGTATTGAAATTTTAAAAGGGTGAGCTGATAAACTGTGTCTTGTTACCCTGAAATAACTCATGACAAAATCTTGGAAAAGCTAATAAGGAACATGACCTGTCATGAATTAAAGAATGGGTGCATAATTGATGCCAATTAATTTTGCTTGTAGAAAATAGATCCTGTCAAACCTGCAATGTAACAAATGTGACTTCTGTAAGAGATTAACTTTAGCATTGCAGCCTTGTGAATTGGATTGACTAGCCCTTAATGTGCCATAAAATTAATAGGAGTGCTGAAACACACACACATACAAACAGCATAAAACAAGGAATTCCCTCCAAACAATGCAGTATTTGAGTGCTAACAGACACTTTAGGTTGTCATTGCATAATAGTAAGATGGAAACCATCACAAACCTGTCTCAGAATTGGGCCATGAACTGTAATTCCTGGAAGGGAATGAATTATGAGGAGAACCATGTAAATTATAGTGAATGTTTATGGCATTTTAGTTTTAAATGTTCAATTAGAATTTTCTACTAAATAATAAATTTTTAAATTTATTAAAATATCTTACTTTTTGCAGGAAAAAAATAGATTATATGGGAGATGAGTTTTTTTCTACTAGACATCTGAAATGAAAATTTTGGATCACCTATAAATGTAATCATTTGTGGTTCTACATTTGAAAGCAAAGAGTGTAGATAATAACAGATAAGATTTCAGATCCAGAGACTGTATTCAGGAATGCACTGATGCTGGAAGGGATTTGCAGGTAATGAAATATAAGCAGCTGAATTTTTGCTTTCAGTATGATAGGTCAATGTGAGCCTTGGCTATATAAACACAGAGATACCAGCTAAGAATAGAGAGATGCTATTATCTCTTTGTATACTACTTTTGAGACCATAACTAAAAGGTCTGACCACTTCTGATGCATCTCTTCAAAAAGCAGTTTGAATAAGTGAGGGGTTCAAATAAGGAAAAATGGAAAGCTTGAGGTTTGGAGAAACATGTTTCATACTAAGAAACTTAAGAAACTTTATCTACTTAGCAAGTTGAAGAGGAGGTTCAGGGATGGTTTGATCATGCTCCGTGGGTACTTACCTGAGGAATAGATTTCTCACAGGAAGCTCTTTAATCTAGCAGAAAAAAACATAATGAAATTCAGCAGTAGGAACCTGAAGTAAGACAAATTTAGGTTTGAAATATGGAACATATTTTAAAATAGATGGTAGTTAAACATTGGAAAAACTTACCTAGGAATGTGGTTGATTCTCCATTATGTGAACTCTTTATATAAGGATTTAATATCGCTCTGAAACACATGACACATTTCAAAATGAAATTATGGGTTTTTCCCAAGAAATAACTGAGAGGTCTCTGTGGCTGTGTTTTGCTGAAAGTGAAACAAGATAATCTGAATGGTTACTTTCCAACTTAAAATTTATGGATTTTACTGAGAGTGTAAAAACACAAACTTAGCATCAGGCATCCTAAAGGTCTATCTGAGACCACAGAAAACTAGAAACATCAGGTCTGAGATGCAAGAAACACATTTTAAAGAGTGCTGATTCAGATGTTCATAGCTGTGTAAATGTAAACTCCTTCATTCTCTATCAACGTCAGAAAAAATGAGAACTTTCAGAAAAAACTTCAAAATCTGTCCTGAGTGGCCATGTAAGTGTAGGCTGGGAAACAACATGTGTATTGTTGTGTTCACCTAGAAGACCCAGTCACAAAAGACCAGATGAACAGATTTGGAAACATCCAAAACTCAGTGAGGGAGAGACCCTTATGGACCCAAGTACATTCCCATAAAACATATTTTTCTATAAGGTCATCAGGCATGGATTTATTGAGGAGGTAGAGGTCTCCTATCTTCCTTCCCATGGGCCTATGATGGTCTAATTTTCTGTGGCACTTGGTCATGACAGGCAGTAGCAGCAGCAGCTGCATGGTTGTGAAGCACCACATTGCTTACCAGGCAAAGAGGTCCCACACTGATCATGAGCATGATTTGCAGAAAACTTCTACTTCTTATTCCAGTGTTGCAGGGCTGTGAGTGATGATTTTGTAAGCAGCAGTTTACAAGTTTATCATCACCTTCTTTTTTTTAGTATCTGGCTTTACTTTTATTTTTTTGGAGAACTTTGAATAGCTGACAGAAAAATCTGTTGCTGGCCGAAGTAACAAGGCAAGGTTATATGTGTCACTCTTGGCAAATGGTGGTAAAGACCCTTGTGACACAGCAGATCACCTGGCATTCAGCATTTGGCATAGTTGCTACACAAAAACCTGAAATCCTTCTTCTAAGAGCTCAATCACAGTGGCCAGTGGCTTTTTTCATACACTTTTCCACTAGATGTAATATGTTTCCTGTTGCATCCCTGTATCTGTGACCACCAGGCCAGATGCCAGCTTACACTTGAACTTATGTGAGGATGAAGAACCCTTCGGCAGAAGTGTCCTTCAAGACCTGATATTGCCAAAGAACAACTGACAAAAAGCTTTTCCTGTTTAATCAGCAAGCCCATCCTATGCACAATGGCTTTAGAAAGCTACCTGGTCCCAGCTTTCTCTAGGCTAATAGAAATTCATTGTGACCTATGCAGCTGTGAGCCACCTCCATTTTTTTTTGGCAGGTTTTAGGTCTTCTAGTGTATTTTGTCTTCCAAGTGGAACCTCCATCTGTATGTACTTTAAGAAAACTTCAGAAGTCTGGTGGCTTTCAGATGAAACCAAACAGGCTGGTGTCAGGACCTGGCTTTTTTTTAGAAAAGAGAAAACACAGCTAGCATAGCTCCAAAAGGATATCAGTGATATTCTTAGTGGTCATAGTTTTGAATGGAAGACGAGTACTCAAAACTAGAAAAAAACAGAAGTTAATTGTAGATGTTAATCATATTTTTTCATTATTACCCTTTTTTTTTTTCCTGAAGGTATGATTCTGTACTCTAAATTTTGTAAATATTGGCAACATCAGGATGAATAAAGCCAAGGAATAAAAAAGGAAACAAAGAGGTGCTTGTAAAAAGAGATGACAGAGAGGTAAAGGAAATATGTAGCTCATTTTAACTGATCAAATAAAAAGATATTGTGGAAGCAAAAAGGGTGTTTAGTGTGAACTGAGCCTGTGTTTGGGTGATAGCTAAGAGATAAATATAATGTGGAACTTGGCACAAATAAACAGATGCCTGAATGGCTTCTGGAACCACTTCTCTTTTAGTGTTCCTTGCAGATATACAATGGAGCTGTTTGAAAGGCATAAATAAATGTGACATATAAATTTAACTACTTTAAGCTAACAAGTTGTACTAATCTGAATAAAATAAGAGAAGAAATTTATTAAACACAGAATGCTGTAGTATTACACTAGAAATGAAATATGACTCATGTCTCCAGCTGCAGGTACACTCATGTGGCTTATCTGCACAGTTCATTGGAGAAAAGGTTGGCACACAAGACTCGTGAGAGCTTAGAACAGGCATCTACTAAACAGGTACAAATCACTGCAAAACTGCGTAGTGTAGCTGTATTTCTGAAGTGAACAACAAAAGGTATTTATAATATATTTCTCATTGCCTCCCTTCTTCCTGTGACTTTGTTTTGGATACTTAGTTCTCCAAAAGAGGCAGGGCTTGAAGTATTGACCAAGGTTGTGGGAAAGTTCAGTGGCAAGTTCTGACAGTGACCAGCTCTACAGACTTTTCATTTCACCTTGCCTTGTTTCTGAAGTGGTCTTTGTCCTTAAGCAGTTTCCTCTTAAGAGCCATTGAATAAGATGCACAAACTGCAGTTAGAATGGGGATCAAGACTTAGGAATCTCACTTCATTACTTCTGGATGACTGCAAAACTGTGAAGCATGAATACACTGCTTTGTATTGGGATGGGCCAATGAAGAAATGAGGTCAAGACCTCTGGTTATTCTCCCTCTCAGATGTTACAACACAGCTGCAGGGGTGGCTAAATTGCTTATGAAGCAGCTCGTAAATTACAGACATGATTTATCCAGTGTCTTAGAAGAAATGCAAATCGTATCTCCCTATGAAGGTCTTCAACTTGTGGGAGATTCAAAGGCCCCTCCACAGATGCTGATTGCTGCTACGAGAAGCAAGACGCTCCCAACTGTTCACCCTCCCTCTCACCAAAAGCTCTTGCATTTGCAAATCTTGCTGCAAAAGAGCTCACCTTCCTGAGGATACAGACTGACACTGTCTGTTGCTTGCTTTGAACTTCACAATTAAAGGCCTTTCCTGGCAAACTGAAGCATTAGTCCTCAGAGGCTAAACTGCTTTAAAATTCAAGGCTCATGTCATCGCAATGACAAGGTGGTTTTAACCCTCACTTGCAGCTGGTGGCTTGGTAGTTTCCACTCTTTGCTGCTTTGTTCCTTGTAAATAAATCTGATCTGCTGTGTTGTGCTTTGCATTGAACTCGAGGTTACAAGACTTACGTGTGCTCTGACAGAGGAGTGAACTGAAACATGTACAGAAAGCCCTGATTACACAGATGGCCAGGAATTTTGAGAGCATTTTTGGTCTTAGTTTGTCAAGAAATTAGGCACATGATGAAGTACTGTCATTGCTTCTCCTTCAGAAATCCATTCCGAGAGAGGTTATTTCTATGACCCTGAAGGAGCTTCCCTTTATATGCAGAGACTTTATCGAGAGTCAGAGAGCTTAGCATTTGACTTCAGCTCAAGCCTGCTTATAAAAAGTGCAGGAATTCAAAATGTTTTACTAGTCCAGTTCTGCACTTCTTGTTCATGAAAGAAGAGCATAGACTTGTGGAATTTAAGCAAGAGGGAGATTATGATCTGCTGCATAACAGGACGGTAGTTTTTGATCCAACCCTAAAAGGCATGCTTCTGCCAGCATATAACTTTCAGAAAGGGAGTTGAACTTAAAATGTTTCCATTGGTCTTAGTGAGAATTTGGCTCAAACTTTGGAGCCTGGGAAAAAAAAAATCATCCCTGATGATCAGAGAAAAAAACTTGGTTGTCAGAGACTTTTTTTGTCTTCCCCTTTAAATAGCACTGAAACATAGTTATCAGATATTACATTTTTTATTGATCTGATGCTCAGAAATACATGTTTTCATTTTGTCCTTTTGTTGCATAATTTACTTTGAGCTCCTACTCTACTGCTATTTATTAATATTTTTTCTGACTATTAATGTTGTTTCTCATTGAAACTCTCTCTGATAGTAGTGTCTTTAAAATGCATGAACGGACCTAGCCAATTGCATATTTTAGGATCTTCTACACTACATCTCTTGAAAAAGGCTTTTGCAGGTGATTCAGTCAAAAAGCCATTTCTAGTGAGAGAATCCAGAGTAGAAATATTGCTAGTCATCTCTTCCAAGCATCTTCTCTTAATAATTTGTAACAATAAGGGATTGAAAATGAAATTAAAATTCTTTTGTAATTTCATTATCCTGGAAGTGATTTTATAGCGTGCTGAGAATTAAACATTGAAGTACAGCACAGTGTACAAAATAATTCCTGTTTTAATACATTTTTATGGCCCTCAGAGGAGCAGCAGCACAGCTCAGCTCAGCATTAGCCTCTGTATTACTCAGCTTTCCAGTTCTTTAATTCAAAATGAAAATTAAACAATATTCTTTTTACCAGAGCAGTTCATCCAGAACTAGCTAAGAAAATCATTTTTCATTTCAAAAGGCTCTTACTCAAACTCTTTCAAGGTGTTTTTCTAATTGTTTAATCCCAAAATTGAAAACCCAGAATCCTCTGTAATAAAAGATGTGGAGCCCCTATGCACTAATTGCATTGCCTGCCCATTGCAGCTGATATGCACTGGTTAAAAAGTGATGATACTATGCATAAAAGCGTAAAGCCTGAAATAAAATTCACAGGGTATCTAAACCTAATGAATTTTTCAAGAGGTTCTGCTGGATGTTCAGGTAGCTGTATAAATAAAACATTAGTGTTTTAGCATTATTTTGGTAATTCCACCATTAAATCCTAATGAATAGTAGAAACTGGGCTCTTTGGTTAACCGAGTGTCTGACCTCTGCCACTGATGTAAGATCAGACGGCAGTGGTCTTCGTTCTCCAATCAACATGGACAGGAAGAAACAAGTAGGAAAGGGACAGTTCAGCTGATAGATATGGAGCAGCTTATTCTGGAATTTTATAAAAAAGTCTGATGTGACTCCAGCACAGAAGTACAACGGATTCTCTCACCTGTGACATTCTCCGAGTGCCTATGCCTATGACTCCCAAGTCCCTCTGGCCTCTTGCTGATGGCACAGCAAGGCTTCCTGCATGGGTCGTAGCTTTGCTGCTGATTTTTCTGGTGTGGGGATCTCCAGTTCCACTGTGCTGGCTTCTCTGTTATCTCTCCATAGTCCGTGGCAGCAAGAGGGCCAAGGTTTAGCTACCAGCTGGAATACAGCACACTCTGGCAGAGCTACCTTAGAAATAGCTGCCAGCTGATGCTGCTCTGCCTTCCTCATTTGAGATGGACAAAGGGGGAGACATAAGTGATGTCCTGCGTCTGCAGCATATGCTGAATACAGTGGAAAGTTTAACTTGGTTGCGACACACTAATTCTTCCTTATGTGATTTTTTTCCCCTTTCTCTGTTTTTCTTTCTGTTTGTTTGTTTTGGATATTCATTGTAATTCATTTAAAACAAATAAACTCACTAGATACTCCACGATCTGTAAACCTTCTCCTCTCTGCTGAAATGAACATTTTCTGTGTCAGCCCCAGGAGCAGTATCTGCTGCCTTTGAAGCCTTTGAAGTACCCACAGCTCAGGCTGACGGCATTCAGAAGGCAGAAACTGAAGGGCTGGGGGAGGTAAGGAGGAGAGTCAGGTTCTTTATCTAATCTACAGCCATGCTTTACACTAGGAAGAGCAGAATTAAAATACTTAAAAAAAAATAAAGCAGCTCATTGATTTTTCCCATCAAAAGAAGTTTCAGCCTAAGCCACAGTTATTTGAAAGCCTTCTTAGGTAGTAGACATGATGTGACCTGAAGAGGCAGGAGCTGCAAGGGCCCATTTCAGGGGGAGAAAAAAGAAAGGGATTGGGATTTCTAAAGATCTTCTTATTTCTGCTTTAAAATACACTGTATAGTAATGAATGTGACTATACTTTGCAGTGTAAATCATTAAAAAATAATTAAAATTAATAGTATTCTCCAACTCACTGTGCTAGAAATATATATTATATATCTGTTACGATGGAGAGGGGTATTAGTAGCTCAAGAGGCCCCAGTTGGGTAACTGGGCTACAAAGCAACCTTGTAGGAAAAATGTTGGTTTTTTCTTTTTCTTTCTTTTTTTTTTTCTTTATTTTTCCAGAACAATTCTTGAGGCTAGAGGTTTGATTAAAGCAGACATGCAGAGGACAACAATGGGCAAGAGCCATCTTGTGTTCGGCTAATATCAACAGGGTGACCAAAGGGTAGCCACAACTCAGCAAGAAGATTTGCAGTCAGTCTCATATTTCTCTGACCATGTCTACCTGAAAATTAGAAGCAGCACACACAGGACACCGAACTTCAGCTAATAAACCCAGCCAACGGCCATCTCACAGACAGGGATTGCTGATCTTCACAGAGGTGACACAGTGCTAATCTGGTCATGCTGTTTCTGGACCTTTGGTGCTTACTTTAGGAGATGATGTGCATGAAGTACCAATTTCTTAAACTCTTTTTAACTTGTCAGTGCATAGTACTTTGCAATTGTTAAAAGAATAGTTCAAAGAATAATCCTGAAATAAATTCAGGGACACTGGAGAACAACTGATTTGTTAAAAAATGCTAGCTTGACAGGCTGAGTTATAGGAGGATGGAGAATTGTCAAAATTTTGAATAATGGCTCTATCCCACTTAGAGATGAAGAACTGATATCTTGTAAGAGTGAATTGAACATCCAGAGGGGGAAAAAATCAGATTAGGTTATTAAAATACTTCCTTCAGATAAATTTCAGCTCTTTTTTTATGTTTTTTGTCATTGGAAATATATTTGTCTGTTATGCCAATAGATATAGTTAGCTTCTGAAAAATGCTCCAAATTGGAAAATGGCAAAAGATTACTGAGTGAAAATATAAACCTTTTAAAAATGGCAATGAGAAAGGGTCACTCTTGAGGAATTATCTAAGGAAGAGCTAAGCCTAGCTTTGTTGATAATCTCTAAAAATCTCTTTTTTTTTTTCCCTAAAAAATTTGCAAGGACATTTATGCCAAGTAAAATGGAAAGATCATTGCCAGCTAGAATACAGAAAGGAATAAGGCCCTCGAGTCAATAAAGAGATAAAAAGGATACCTTAATGAGGTGGGTAATATAAGTCTGGGCACAGTGAGGCATGAATGGGGTAGATGTAAGCATCTCTGTAAGGGTGTTCTGATCCTCTTGGTCTCAGTGACAATCTTAGCAAGAACATAAGAAGAAGTGAAAGGGAGATGGCAAAAGGATTGTCAGGTATGAGAAAGTGTAATAAAAAAGAACTGCAAAATGTAGAAAGATACTGAGACTACTATGAAACTTAAATATTTTCTTTTCTTTTTTTTTTTAATCTCATAATCCTTTTACACTGTAAAGGTAAGATATGAATCAACATTGTTGAACTGTTTCTGTCAAGGTCTTTTCACTGATGATCCAGTGTTTGGGGATATTTCCCTGCCAGGGAAATAGTTGTTATGCTGCAAGCAATTGCTGCCTGCTTGGCAGAATCCAGGCAAAACTCCTTTGTGATCTGACTCTCTCTGATCTGTGAGGATTATACATAGGTACTAAATCCTGTCCAGGGAAAGACTGGAGGAGAAAGGAGAGGAAGGGATCTTATTATTATTTTGTAGTTTGAATGCATCTGGGACTGTAGCAAGTTATAGGAAACTGGACTCACCAGAAAGAGGGAGTGAAGTGCCTCTCCACACAGCAGGGTAAAAGAGAGACAAAAGAGCTGATTTCCACAGGCATCCTTGCCAGATGGCTGAAGATATTATTGGGAACCTGGCTTTTGCTTCTTGGCAACATTTCTCCTGCACCTGCTAATGGCTGAGAGCTGTAGTAAGTGTCTCCTACCACAGGGGGAGTAGATCAGCCCTGCTGGGGAAGATGAGGCCTTCCCAGTGGTGTCCAGTCATGGGCACTGGAGAGGTGGAAGTTCTTGCCACTTGCCCTCAGCCTTGCCTTATGGTTGGAGCATACCAGAGCAAGTTGCCACTCCTAGAAACCAAACCGTGAGAGTTAGTTGTGAAATTTGGGGAAGATATGTCGTCATCGTGGTACATGAGGACATAAAAAAACCACAACTTGTGTCTGACTGCCCTGAGGTGTCCTGCCAAACCTTTGGATTTCAATTAGATGATTGTATTGGTGACCATGTGTAACTTCAGTTCTTATGAACTTGGAAGAAACAACTGAAACTTTAAAGGTATGTACAAAAATAGTTGTGCCATTGGAGGAAGATATTTTTGACAGCCAGGGCAGGATCGGATTTGGAAATTCTCCTCCCAGCATGAAGAAAATAGCTACTTTTTGACTGGCAAGGTGTTCTATTTTCTTCTTCTGATTTACACTGTTCCATATGCAAAACATATGGTAAAATTAGAGTTTAGCCTATGTTACTTATCATGATGAGTAATTGTGTTCGTCAAGTAAAAGTTACTGTGACGCAGTGAAGACAATATCTGTTAGATGAGTTTTTAGGCAGAGAGAGAGTTTGATTACTCAGGACAAAAGTAAGAACAGAATAACTATCTTTGTTAACAATAACAGAGGGAAAATAAACTCAGAAAAAATGCTTTTTGTGTATATAAGAGTTTACTCAAATATTATTGTATTTCTTTTTACTATTAAGGAGAGTCAATAAGTAGTGGAGTATCCTCATTCTTCATACACTGTTCTGTCTCTTGGACAATGTTGTTTAATAGGAAAAGACCAAACTATGAAGAAAAAAAATTCTTTATGTTGTATTACAGTGTATCATAATATTTGCAATATCACTGCATCCTTTTTTATCCATGTTATTCCTTTCAATGAAGATATAGGCATGGATAATAAAAAAATATGCTAGAACTGAGCAATGTAAAATACAAATATTTTTCAGCAAGGTTAAGGAAGCCGAACTCATCCTCAAGTGATAGAGCAAGTGAATTTGTAAAACTAGAAATATATGAAATGTTCCCCAACAGAATATTTGGGAACCACACCCTTCTTTTATCAATGCAGACAATTCTTTGTGCATTTACTAGTGCTTTTCTGACATGATGGTTAAATGTTGTAAGTAATGGAGCTTTTATCACTTTTTATTCAGGGAAATTATTTTGTAGTTTGAATACATCTTTTTTTTTATTGTCACCCCATTTGTAAGACCTCTTCGTATATTTATTTTCTTAATCTTTCCCATCTCTTCTAGCTTTAATCCTTTAAATAACTCTAAGAAATTTGTTTAATCACTTAAGGCTTTTACTGCAGCCTATAGGTTATCGCTATGCTTTCTCCTTTATCACAGTTTTCATTTTTTTCCTCTTAATTCAAATCTTCCATCATCTAATTCCTTTTCTAAGTGTCTCTCTTATTTTTGTAGTAATGTGATGAGAATGTGTCTGTTTTTCTGGACATGGTTTTCAGGGAGAGAAAGGCCTGACAGACTCACGAGTGCTTAGTGATGCCCGCATGTGAATTCTGCCCTTTTAAATTTTCATTTGAGGCACATCCAGCTTTCAATTTTTAAAAATTTGAATTTTTTTTTGGATACACTTGATATTTAACAACTCTTCCATTGGTTGTGAAAGAAAACTGCTTTAACCAGCTCATTATCCAATATCTCTAATTTGTGTCCTGCTTTTTAACTGACTGATTAAAATTTAAGTATGTTAAAATTAAGTATTTAAGTATGGGAAGGGACACCATGAAATTTCAAGATGGTAACATAAATATTTTCAGTAGGGTCATATGATCTGAAGTAGATGTAGGACTTTTGCTTTTCTTGAACAGTCTTATTAACAAATCTTGGACCATAACCTAATAGAAATCAATATTTGAGTTAGTGGTTGTATGTGATACAATACTTATAATAGCCTGGAAATGATTTAAAATTTTTCTTTGTTTTGATATTAGATTTATTTTAATTAATTATATTCTATTATAATGTAAATAAAAAGTAGACTTTTGGCTAAATGAACCATGTGCACCCTTTCTTTAGCCTGTCAGTTACAAATAGAATTCATGTCATGAGGATAAATAATAATTAGATATTTCGTTGCTCACATGATTTTAAGAGGAGTAAATTTTGTCTGGCCTGTTGACAATTGGAATTTTTCTTGTTGCCAACAGCTTTTATTTTTTGTCTTGCATGCTACTGTGGTCTCAAGAAGGAACTGAGTTTCTCGTGTTCACAACATTCGTATCTGTCATGTCATTTAATATGGCTTGTGAACCTATGAACTGAGGGATTTTTTTCAGACATTAGATTTAGCACTAGCATTGATTTGAAGGCCTGCCTGTCAACGTTCAGTTTTGCAGTTATGATTCATCTAGTATCTCCTAAGTGTGCAAGTTGAGCCTAACAGATGGCATAAGTATAGACACACCAGAGACACCGTATGTGCATCTCTGTTGATAATTGGGATCTGCGTGAGTGTTCAAGGATTACATAAACAACGGGGGTTTCAGATTTTCAACACCTAAGGCTACCAGAATAAGGGAGTGGGGATGTGGTGCTATTGCAGATTTGAACTATCTTTGGAAATTAAAATGAACAAACAATCATTTGTTACTGTATAAAATGAACACGTAGCTCCAGTGGTGTTCCAACTGGAAGAGACATTCTTTAGAATAATATCCCTATTCCCAGGCAATGCTCTGGAGGAGTCAACTATTGATGTCATTCTAACTTATGAAATCCACCAACATTTTCAATCTGAGTTTTGATCTAATTGTTGGAAAATGTCCTATACACTAAAAGCTACTGATGACATTCAAAAGTATCTAACAAAAGCTTGTTCTTTGCTTTAGTGGATTCAGTATTTCAACTACTTTTCAAAAAGGTGCATTGGATTCTTCATATGGTTGTGGTTGATGAAGCGACTCTGAGGGACAGCTCCACTTTCATTTGTCCGTTTGTTAATAAAATATTTTTCTTCAATAGCTAGACTTTTTTTTTAACCCCCAACCCTTATGCATTCTCACGTTCCCTAGGGGCTTCTGCTGAAATTTATGACCTTTTGTCCTTACATATTTCAAATTTGTGTGATATTTCTCTTATACCTATTTTTATTGTACTGTAAAAACTGATTGTGATTACCTTCACAGAATTCCAGTTCTTGCCAACTCTTTGGAAATCAGTCTTCTAAGATTTTAGCATTAAGTTGAAAGATTTCCTATTTATTTAATTTTGTAAACCTCCTCCTCCTACCCATATTGCTGGTGATACAGTTATTCCTGGTTTATATTTTGAAAGTTGAGAGTCTTTTTTGTTCTTAGTTTCTCTCTGGTGTTGTATAATAAATGTGGCACCAAGTTGCAGCTTATCCCTGTAGAAATATCGTTCAATTTAGATACTATCAGATCTCTTTTTTTCCCAGTTGAGATATGACAAGTTATTTGTTGTAGGAATTAATTTGGTATACCTAACCAAACCTAAATTGGTTGAGAGATTTCTACCATACTAACCAGTATGGCTGGTTACCAGCCATACCAGCTTACTAACCAGTATGGCTGATGACTAAGACTTCACTTATTCCAACTGTGCAAAGAAAGGGAGTTGCGGTTTGCAGAAGATTTTACCTAGTTTTTCCTTTTCTAGATTACTCTCACTCCTTCTCAGAGCAGGCCAGTAGGGTGGGATGGAGAACAGCCCAACAAAATGTATCACCTTCTTTTTATAATGGCTTAAATCGAGTACACCATATGGAACTCTATGGTAAAGTTTAAAAATAGGGAGGAAGGCAGGGATAGAAAGAAGAAGTACAGCAAAAGAGAAAATATGTTTTAGATCAGATCAGAAATAGATGGAGAGTCGTCATTCGCTACAGGATCCATTTCAAAGCTGTACAGTAAAGAAGTTAGGGGCACCAAGCTCAAGAGTTCTTGTTCATGATAGATGATGAACAGCATGGTCTCTACAGACTGGCGCTATGAAATCTGAGGCTTGGCACAGCCACAGAGGAAGCAGGAGGGCTGGAGGCATGTGTAGGAGAAAGTCTGGAGAAGCAATAGATTGATTAAAGTTGTCAGAGTTCCGGCGCAGCCCCTCCTTTAACACATGGTGAGCCTGATGCAGGTTGACTGATGCAGACCACTCCTGCAAATCTTATCGGACCTGGAGTTAATGTGGCAAGAGGGTAGCTGGCACAGTAAATGTGTAGGCTTACTGTACACAGAACCACCCCACCACTTTGCAATTTTCAGCTATCAGCAGCCCAGGCTGGTTTTTGAAGTGAGACATTCCGGCTGTATTTAAGGAGATGACAAGAGGTTTCAGAAGAGTAAAGCCAGGATTCTCACGGTAGGCTGCCTAGAAATGAAAATGCCTGCCTCCCATCTGGATCCCCCAGTCACGATTCGCTCTGATGGTTGGAGATAGGCCAGGCTTTAAGATGAGGAAGACCAACAGGGAAGGCACATCAGTGATTTCATCTAAGGAAAACATTACACTTTCATCCTTCCAGCCTGGAAGGTATATGGTCATCTTGTCATTCCTGTCAGGTGTTTCCTTTCCCCAGTCCAGCTTGTGCAGGCATTTCTGCAGGCATTTCTGCAGCTGCAGTGTTGATGGAGAGAACTGCAGTAGTCCCAGGATACAGGTTGCCAGTGAGGGGAGAGAAAATGAGGAAAAATACCAAGAAAAGAGGATAAAATCTGGAAGAGAAATGAAAGATGACCAGTTGAGGAAAACAGTTAAAAATAAGGAAATAATACCACTGTTCAGTCAAAAAACAGCAGGTACTGGATGGGAACATGGATGTGCAGGAAGGAAGGAAATACAGCAATTCTAACTTGGAAAGCAATAAACATTTTAGATAGTGCTTGAATCAGTGTTGTTATTTTCTAGTGCAAGCAGTGAATCTCCAAGCTACTTCCAGCCAGGCACATCCCAATTTTGTAGTTCTAGATACCCCATTGCCTTTTTTGTTTGTACTGGTATTCTTCATACTTTGGAAATAAGTAACTGCTTTGGTTCAGCTGCATTCAGATATGCCCTTCCACCGCTCGGTGCCTGGACAGTGATGAATGCAGTTGTGATGCTGATGGCAGATAAGGGGGCTTATCGAAAAGGGGCTGTCAAAGTGACCCTTCCTCTGTCTTCATAGGACATCCCTCAATAGTAAAGAAAGCTTGTCTGGTATAAATCAGTCTGTTTTGAATCAAAGAGCTTAATGACTTACAGATTTTGAAGGTTTTCTGTGCTAAATCCAAATATGGGTTTATGTTTTAATTTTCTTGTGTGTAAAAAATTCCACTATCTACAGTCCCCCAAGCATCATTGTGCCACTAGATAATCATAAGGGGATATTTCTTTTAATCATTACATTTGCTGTTATTGCTAGTGTTATTACTTTGTGTTTATTTATTGCGTCTATGGACTTCAGACATAGATGATGTCAACTGATGGGTTTCCCTGGTTACAAAAGATGGGTCTTGTTTATTGGTTTCAAGCTGTGTGTTCTGTGTGCTGAAAAGTTACAGAAAGAGATGAAATGTGACTTTGAGAGTGAGACAGAGCAGGACTTCCTGAACACAGAGGTTGCTGGGCTTGTGCAATTGGGAATTTCCAAAGAAGGAAAATGCCTGCTATTAATGGCTCTTACTGAGTTCAGCTGACTTGAATTTCTTCTCTCTCTCTCTCTCAAAGAAAAAAAAAAGGAAACAAATCCAGAAAATCACAAACTACCCCAGTCTCCAAAACCAACCATATGAATCAATAGAACAATGATGTTTAAATTCTAAAACCTGAACATTTCCCTTGATGCTGAACATGCTGTGTGCTGACAAGTGTCACAAACTGGTCTAAGCTAAATACAGGGTCTCTCCAGTTCTTGACAAAGCTTAGGCTAAGATTCCCAAACTTCTCAGTCTGGGAATGTTCAAGCTTCAGCAGGACACTTTCAGCTCTGAGTTCAGTATTTGGCTGAAATTTCCATTCTATAAAACCTCTGTGAAAGGTTAGATCACTGTTAGATGGAGCCAGGACTTTGCAGCTTTGTCACATAAGATTGTTCTTACTTGAGACTTGAACTAATTGAAAACCTCCCACCCTTTTCTCAGTCCCATGACACTGTATATTTAGATCACATTGTTGTCACCCCATCCGTTTCCACATCCTCCTAACAACAGCAAGCTAATTGAGCACTTCTTCATTTCAGCCTGTTATTTGTTTCTGAAAGGGATGAATGTTATTTAAAATTTCATCCCACCCACCATGTGAAACTAATAGATCTGCTTAATTATGAGAAAACTGTATGTATGTATATTAAGGAAAAAAACCCTGAGAAAATACATCTTGAATGCTGATTGCTAATGAGATCTAATGATACCAAACAGACTGTGCTGCTCTAACCATTTCAACATGATAAATGTTTCAAAATTCTAATGAAAGAAAGACTGAAATAAGTTACAGTGCCGCTTAGAAAGACACCGTTAAATGAAAGTAATAGGCACTGGGGAGTATTATTTCAAAAAGTGGTCCCAATTACACGCACTGGATATATATTTCCTTTCAAACATGCTTCCTTCCTTTCTTCTTAAACAGTGAAAATTCCCAGGTGATTTCAATGGCCATTACGGCTCCCTGTTACAATTAATGTCCATTTTCTGTGGTATAAGAATCAGACAGATAAAGTTAAAAAAGTTTGCTATCATCTCCTGTTGCTCAAAACACTTGACTGGGACCAACTGAATGATCAGAATCGAATTTAATGATGAAGCACTTTTAAAGGTTATGAGATGCACCTGGAACTATTATATGATTGAGAACCTCATATCCTGGAGAGATGCCCTGAGCTAGGAATCTCAGCAAGGCATCCAGAGGGACTGGATGCTTCCAGACAATTGTTAATGCAAAAAAAAAAAAAAAAAAAAAAAAAAGAAAGAAAGAAAGAAAGAGAAGATCAAACAACATGCTTCAGCAGACGTGGCTCAAAGTTTCACAGTATAAATAAAATCCAAATATTGGAACTAAAAGCTGAGAGAACAAGACTGTGCTTCTCCCTGTGTGCAGCTATTCATTGGTACCTACTCAGACATGAAGCAACAACCACTCCTGAAAAGTGAGTGTGGGACAAAATCAGCCATGGGTTAAATTCAGAATCCAGTTCACAGTTACATCCTATGTGCTCAATCCAGAGTGACTCTCATACCAGTGCCACAGGAGGAAAAGCAAATTTTCCCTTGTTTGTTTTTCTTCATATGTTGAGACAGGTTGGCTAAAGAGGAGAATAAAAGAGGGAAGCAGAGTGATTTGCATCAAATAGTTCTTGTTTCATTTTAGAGAACAGCTTACCTGGAATCAGTCATTGTTGTCCTTTCTGGTGGCAGATTTCTATTTTGCTTGTAACAGAGACCCATAATTCACTTAGGTAGGTGTTTGTGCAGTCTATATTACTTTGGCGATTTGAAAAGACATGAATCAATCTCTGGCACTTACATTTTTAGCACCACTTTTATTTATATGTATATACAAGTATTCTAATAGTGTAAAGGTTATCATGGCTAGTACTAGGCGTGATGAAAAGTCCTGCAAAACTTAGATATCTGCTTGTATATAGAAGTGCTCCTTCTTTGCCTTATTACCATCCAAACTCATACTTCAAGTCAGATTTTAGAGTTAAAGAAGGCCCAAAAAGTGGCTCTATGTGAAGGATTAAAGTGATACTATATCTTTTAAATGAATAGGAAACAAAAGCAATTGCTATGATACAATGAGCATCCGTAGAGTCTGAAGTAAAACTCACTGAAGTTATGGGAAATGCTCTCCTTTACTTTGACAAACTTCAAATAGGATCACATTTTGCATCGACAACTCTGAAATGATTATTTCCTCCATGTGCTTTTCTATTCCCACTCTCATTACAGTATCCTCTGCTCTGTGGGGATTATAACTCTCATGGAGAAATTCTTGAATATTCCATTTTTAAAAAGTATTATTCAAAAGTTTCTGAACACTTTCAAAACTTGTTATGTGTTAATCTTTCTCAAAATAAATGAAGTGGTCAGTTTTGAGTTCGGTTATAATAACTCTACTTATCTGAGCTACCATGATGTCTCAGGGGAAGTTATAGCTCAGGTGTACTAGCCACTGTTTTTTTCTACAGCTGAGTGGTTTAGACCTCTCATTGCCTTCTAGTATATCCCTGAGGCATGAATAAATTTTCATTCTTGGTTTTATTTCAGGATTAAAAAAAAAAAGCTTTCCATAGGATATGAATCCTGCTTTTTGATGGATGAGTCCCCCTCCATTCAGGGGCTGTGGAATCAGAGACATTTTGGCTTTGATCCCTGATCCTGCAAAGCATACCATACTTTCAAAATAGAAGTCACAAAGCATACGTATTCCCTGTAACATAAGGACTGGCTTTGTGTTCTTCAAACAAGTAAAACTAAAAGTGATCAACGTTAGGTAGGAACAGTTAAAAAAAGAGCAACAATATGTCACACAAAAACGTCCATGGAATACATAAATCAGGAGTTCATATGTAAGGTATAATGCATATTATAAATAACAAATAAATTAAAAAGAGACCATGCTGTGTTTTGTCAGCTTTCTTAGCCTGCAATGTGTTTTTATATAAGGTAGCAAGTGATGGTCCAATATCAGTTCTTATTCAGATCTGCAAAGCCAGCCAGGTTGGCTTTCTAACATTTTTATTTATCACTGCACAGGAGAAATACTTGCATCAGTTTTCTAACCTAAGACCACAAGCCTTTCAATTTCATGCAAGCTATCAAGACAATTTCCTATATCAGATTGTCCTCTCTAATACGTTGTGATGATATTTTGTATCTCTCATACTTTGTAAGAGGAGTCTGCAAAAATAACTGACAATCATTTTCTCCTAATGTTTTATTCCTGAAAGAGAAAGCATCCTGCTCATAGTAGGTAACAATATACCCATTTTGTTCCCTAGAGAGATGTGCTACTGCATCCTCCTCTTTTTTTTTTTTTTTTTTTTTTTTTTCCTGCAGTGGATGGAAAAAATAGCTCCCCTCCCACCTGAAGTATATATGAAGTGCTTTAGAAATTAATTCAAATCCATTAAGCAACTGAAAAAGATAAAGTTTCTGTCTTAGATTTGGAGCCATTTGGGATTCCTATCTGCTGTATTCAGCAATGCTACCAGCTGCGCCTTCTGGTCTCCCCATTTCTCGAGTACAAGCAGGATTCGGTTCTCATCTTGGCTTCCTGGGATGATGATGACAGCCACAAAAACAATAAAAAAGACAGTTGTTTTCAATATCTCTGGTATAATTTTCCCTGGCTACTGAAACTAGCCAGTCCCTTAATTATTATACAAAAGCGAGTCTGTCTTTTCTTGCCCAGCGTGCTGAAGAGATGGTTCTGACTGACTTTCCTATTCAAACACAAATGGGAGGCAGAAACTAGCTAACCAAATAAACAGAAGGCAAACTATCTGAAATCTCAGCATAGCTGCTGTTCTTAAAATGATTTTGCCAATACTATAGCAATGCAGAATAGAAAAGGAAAAGCAAGATAGATATGATTCGAAGTGATTTATGACGCACAAACAAGTAGAGTGCAAAACTGCACATGCTGGTTAATGGAAAGAAAAAGCCATTCCTAGGGTTTGATTTATCACATTGCTATGTAAATGTCTAAATTATGGAAAAGTGAATCATGCATCGTAATTACCGTTTCTCCCAACCCAAAGTAGAGTACCTAAATGAATAGCTCACATGTAGATACCTATGTGGCATACAAAATTTGTCCATATATCTCATGTGGCCTGACAGATTAGGAGGGGTACATAATGTGACATATTAGGTGCCATGTTGTGCTATGCCGTGAATGATATGCAGTTCTGTTCTATTAGCCTATGATGAAAAATGAACAACTGAGCATGCTGGAATAAATATTTTGAAGGTAACTAAATGAAAAAAAAAGTTCAAAGTTCACCTTATATTCAGCTGTAAAAAATGTCAGTGAAAACACTTTTTGAAATATCTTGAAAAAATGATAGTATCATCACAGGATAAGGGGCCTCCATTCAACAATATTCTTTTGTAAACTGTTTTTTTAAGGACAGGCTTAATTTCCCATGATTATTTTTTTTTCTTGGTTCATGGCCTAAATTGGTTACACTTTTGGAGTAGTATCCCATGTGTACAAGTATTAATATAAAGGATAACACTCAAATGATCCAAAAGTCTTCATACATTGATTTGAGATCAAGTGCAGCATAACCAAAATGAATAAGGACTGTAGAAAAATATGTTTAAGCTGTAAAGCAAATATACAAAGAAAAGCAAATGAAATTATCAGTATCATTAAATACATGAATGTGCTTCAAGAAGGTATTTTGTCAGCTTAAATAAAATCATCAATCTGAACTAAATTTTCTGAAACCAGGCACTGGTGGATATATTACACAGACCTTAGAAGAACTTCAGGTTGAAGAGTAAGCTTATATTGTCTCATCCTCTCCTTAAACTTTGGGAGTGATTTTATATATAATGGGATAGGGGAGGGAGGAAACTTGACTTTGAAATTTGCTTATTTTCTGCTTAAGAAAAGAAATGACTTGTGCATAAGTATCTCCTCTTCCCTATGTTGTGCATTTTTGCTCTCAATACAGCAGAATTTCCACTTCTGGGCTTGATGGCCCTTAATCAGTTTTCATCAGGTGACAGATTCATGTTCTCCAGTTGTATGAAAGTGTCTGGCATAAATGCTTGTTGCTCCCAGAGTCATATTCTTTTCAAAAAGGGTCTGTTATAAGAGAACTGCAGGCATCAGAACTGCTTTTTTTCCCCTCCCCTTCTTTTTCACTGCTATTCTGTACCACCGCACTGATGCCTCATTATACCTGTACAAGAAAAGCTATTATCCTTCACACGTTTAGCTGCTGATCTAAATGAAAGTACATTATCTAAACAGTTGAATCAAGGAGCATATAACCAATGCTCATTTCAGTCTGATCTGTATTTCTTGGTGCTTTAAAAGGTTAAGAGCTTCCTGTGAAATTACTTTATTCTAGGGTTTTCACCATAATTTGGTCATAATGTGGTCTAGACCAAATGGTAATAAGAGCCTGTAGAAAATGTGCGGTTCATTTTCATTTTGTGTCTCAGGGGGAAAACTAGTCTTTTCCAAATAATTCAGAAATTGCTTTCTGAAACAATATGCATATTATCGAGGGTAGGTCTAATAGAAGATTTATCTAATCACAGCACAGAATGACTATTTCAAATACTTATTATACAGCACATGGGTATTGTGATGTTGAATATAGTCCATTAATGTGAAATGATTAGTTATTGCATATTTACATCAATAATTCAGAAAATCACATATGAATACTTTTTTGTGTGTTGTGTATTAATTTCTCAGAGGATCTTAGTGGTACCGTAATAGTATTCTTTCCATGCCAGCATATGTTGTTATCATTGTGGAAGTTTGTACTGGAGATCACTTTGTCATTAACCTAGGCTTCTGGAAAATTTCAGAACAGGAAGAACATGTCATGATAGAAATCAAATAAATATATTTAAAAAAAAAAAGTAATTCATGTACTTGTGCTGCATTTCAATTCCACATGCTGTTTGCTTGTGATATTAACATTTATATGTGATGTAGGATGACAAAATTTAATTTTTTTTTTAAGAAAATTAATTACATTGTACATACTTTTGAGGTACTTTATTCTCTTGTGGTTAAAAGCTTTATGTACATAATTAGAACCTGCAATAGCTTTAATGTTACAAATAGATTAAAAAAAAAAAAAAAAAGCCTGTTGCAATGCTTTTTCATATATAGGAAGCACACTGTCATTTTCACCATAAAAATTGGGGTAATTTATGGAAGTCTTAACTCGTAACAATGAGCCAGATGTTTTATTTGCTAAGGAATTAATAACGGGACTTACTCTTCTGTTGTTCCTCTCTCTATTTACTCACTAATTTCCACTCTCCTACTCTTCCAACTTCTTTAATTTGTGTTATATTAGACAAAGAGAGGTTAGTGCTAACAGCCTTCTCAAAGGAGAGACACCTCTGACCTCAAGGCAGCAAAGAAAGTTTTTAAATACAGTTTCTCACCCTTGCGTAACAAGCCTGAGCCACTTGGTTACAGGCTAATCTGAAGTAAAAGGTGGAAGAGGGACAAGAATACTGGTAATCCAACCAGCACGTTTGAAGAAAGTACCTTCTGGTAGGGCTATATTTCCCGAGTGTCTGAGCCATAGCTTTCTCTGCTGATGAAACCACAGCCAGAAGCAGCCGTGTACCCACATCTTAAAGAGCAAGTCTGTTTGGCTGCAAAATCTGTTTAGTCCATCATCTAGTGTCCATGCTAGCCTTAGGACGGACCTGAGTGCTAGATGGAGACTTTAGGATA
Source organism: Eudromia elegans (assembly GCA_003342815.1). Taxonomy (NCBI): domain Eukaryota; kingdom Metazoa; phylum Chordata; class Aves; order Tinamiformes; family Tinamidae; genus Eudromia; species Eudromia elegans. Next base: position 90,300 of record PTEX01000150.1, on the reverse strand, counting down.
AATATTTTTCAGTTGCTTCTTAAACAGGTCCTCAGTGGGAGGCAGCCGTAGTGTGTGCCAACTTCACCACCAAATTTTGCTCGAGTTACAGATGATAAAATACAGTCTTTCTTCGTCTAGCTTTGTGACTGTACCTAGCAGGTGGCAGTAGGAAGAGAATAGTCATGTTACGCATTATTGTTTCTTTACAGGCTAGGAATCTGAAAAGGGAGATTTAGCTCTTATTCTGTGAAATATGTCTTTTGTTAGAGGTACCTGAACTTGCTCTGAACGAACCAGTGCAGCTCCCCAGCATAGCTCAGGCATTAGCTCAGGTCTGGGAAGCAGCAAGGCCGTGTTATCTCAGCACACTACCCTGGGGAGAGCGTGTCTGGCTTTGCTGCTTCCAGCTTCAGAACAGGCTGGATTGCTGCTAGCTTGGGAATCTCTGTACCACAGATGTTTGCATGCCCTGGAAAGCAAATCCAGCCCATTCCACTGCATACATCAAAACCAACACACAGTTGCTGTCCCTATTGCTGTCCTAGTCAAAAGCTATAAAATACTGAAGATTTACTTACTTATTTCATATCTTCAGTCTTCCTTATGTACAAGCCTTGCTGATTTCCTCTTTGACCTGTCACATAGCTTGAATGCCTGCACTGCAGACCTCTGTTCCACGTTTGAACTTTCTCCACACAGCATATCTGCTTTTCAGTCAGGCTCAGTTTTTCTTCGAGTTACTGTGCAGACAGGTACTTTCATGTCATAAGCTTTAGTTTCCTACTTTCGCCACCACCTTTAGAAATCTTAGAGGCAGAAAGAGTTCCCTCATTTGGTGAGGCAAAACTTTTTTCCTTTCTCACTACTTTCTGTCTCCCCACTTCTCTATCTAGAATTGTCTCCTTCTAACTGTTCCTTTTCCTCCTATTTTCATCTATCTTCTTTCCACTGGTTTGTTCCTAATTTTGTTTTATTTTCTACAGATCTTCCATTTAAAAAAAAAAATCTCACCTCTGACTCATTCCTCTCAAAATGTATTCAAAGAAATGTCTTCATTCCTCATATTTCTTCAAGACCCCAACAAGCAAGTTTTGTTTCTGAGGTTTTGGATAGATATTTCACTTCCATGACAGATATTTCAGGGTTCATATCACTGCATCAGAAATATAGCCAGTCCAGACTCATAAATCAGTATTACTAAGGTGTATCTGAAGAACTGAAACACTTTTATTGCAAACATCAGTGATAATGTGGGCCTCAGAATTGCCCTGGAATATGGATGAGTACAAACCATTTAGGAACAAATATTCTGGCTGATAACTGACAGCCAGCCAAAAGCAGCCCCTGATAAAGATAAATAACCTGTACTCAGGGAAATTTTTTGCATCATTAAACATGGTGAGCATATTAGCTAGCAGGGGGTGGAGCTGAGTCCCTAAAGAGATAAATCTAAATTATATACACTGCAGTGATTATAACAGTAATGTACCATCTTGGCTAACTAGCTGACATCAACGGGGAAGGGAATTTCAAGTTTAAATGAACTAAACTAAAGAGCATTGTGGTGCAAATACAGATTAATTGGAGCATATTCATAAACTTTTTAGTTTTTTCTGTGGTCTGTTTTCATTGGTGCCAAAGCACTTGGAGTTTAGAATTTTCTTGTCCGTCTCCACATAGTTTTTTATTTTCACTTTCTTATATTTTTTGATTAATTACTCCTTTATTTGCCTTCCATTAATCACCTTGCACCACAGTTGTATCAACTCTTGCCAAAAGTGTAGAGATGAATAGTAGAAGTTTAGTGGCACTTTTTCCATAAACAGGAAAGTTCACTAACTGATTACACACTTAATATTTCAGAAAGAGAGAAGAATGCTGAAAGCAAAGCAAAGAAAACATTTAGTTACACAGGCTCATGTTTGAACAATCAGATGAAATTCTGTTAAGAGAACATAAATTTGATGAAATGTTTTCCTTGAAGTGAATCAAGTGTATTTTTAAAAGCATTCTTAAGTGGTAGAATGTCTGAGTAAAAAAGAATTGCCTGCTTTTAAATATTTCTCCTTTTTGTTTTCAAAACTAGGAGAGACGTTTGAGTTCAATTTGTTAAAAAGTAATATGGAGCAAAAGGATAAATATTAGCTCGCTAACTCAGGGTAGCTTGAAGTTCTGTATTATTAATTGGTTCCATTGATTTTCTGGGTCACATATTATAAATAAGGAAGTAAACCTCATTCAGCAACCCTTTTTTTTCCAATCAACATCAAATATGCGTTTTCATGAATAACTTTATCAGGTCTGCAATCACCCTTCTAGCAAGCAAACCTGTTTAAGTGGCTCATGCAAAAACCAGTAGTTTCCTTCTTGTAAAAAGAGTATTCACTTGCAAAGGTTCAAGGCATTTGGTACTGTGCCCCCTAAAAAGCATCAGAGTAAAGAAATGAAGACTGCACAAAAGAAGAAAAGCCAGGGCCTGCCCACCCTGTGCCAAGAGTTTCCCTACAGGTGCTGCAGTGGGTGCTGTCAATACCCCACCAATATCAGGAATTTCTCACTGGGACTGCTGCATCCAGCTGCAGGAGTTCTGTGGCCAGGATATGTGGTTTACACCTTCTGTTGCAAAATATGGAGCTTCAAAAGTCTTGAACACTGGCCAGAGGGGCTTGTCCCCTAGAGGAGCAAATGAAAAAATGGAAGCTGAGATTTTGCAGCCTGTGGAGATACAACTTCTGGACATGGTTGCAATGGCACTTAGTGACACAAGAGATTTATCAAGAGAGCTGATGGAGTACATGTGTTGGACAAGTCCCCATAAGATAACAGGCAATAAAAAAATACTTGAGTGTGATTATAAAATATATGCTGAGATTGCTTAACTGCTTTCAAGTACTGAGGTTTCAGCCATGTGAATGGAGCACGTGCATTTACAGCACCAAAACTATCTGACTTCCAAGTCTTGACTCCGTGCAGCACCCCAGCAGACAATTAAGCCTTCCCAGTACTCCTTAAAACTACACTTGGCCTTAAAATATTTTGCTGTCCTGGGGCCGTGCTGAACACTAGGAGCTTTCAGAGAAGAAAACCTGTGTATATATATACAGGAGGATAGCAAGGCAGTGCTAGCGATCTTCTACTTTGGTCATGAAATATATGCCTTGGGATGACCAAACCACTCTAGGTCTCTCTATGGGTGCTGCTGAGTACAACATCAGGGCTCAGGTTGCAAAATTTGGTTATGGTGATGCAGCTGTGAAACAAGGATTTACATCCAGTTTCTCTGATGGGAAACATTTTGACTGGTTCAGTAATTCAGCTTGCTTTGATGCTGAATGACAAAACCCAAAATGCAAGGCTTTACTTAGGCAGTATTTATTAATTGAAGAAGTCAACAAAAAGTTTCACAGAGCCCTTGGTTACAGTTTGGTGGAAAAATCATAACCATTTCTGCAGTATTTATAGAAGTAAAATGTGAGTAATCCAACCTCATCTCTAAAAGTAGGGTCTATTGCCACTACTCTTGAGAAAGTTCTGATTTGTACACATGGGAAGGACAAATATAATATCAGCTAAAATAAGTGCCGAACAAGAAATGTCAGCCAGCTTTTCTAAACACCGCTCGCTATAAGCATGCATTAATCTATTTTAAAAAGCCACAATTTTTTTCGTTTGACATTTCTGTCTCCAAAAAGGGTGCTGCAATTACACCGTTAAGGCTAATGATGTGTAGAAATGTTTTCCCAAACCAGTTCTTCCATTTCTCCCTTGCTCTCAGAGGAACTGATTCAGCAAGGTGCATCAGCTGGGGTATAACTAGTTTAAACACTTGAACTTGCTGATTGATTTCAGTGTCTTTACGCCTGTGTTAATGTTTCAGACTTACTTATACAGTCAGTTAAGCTGAAGATATGTTGTCTTCCTTCTGTGTTCACTTGTTCTTTTTGATCTTTATCTTTTCCCTTCTTCATGTGTTCATGTCTTATTAGTTATGCTAATAACCGAGTACAGTGGAATAGTAAACTAAATACAAATTTAGACTTGAAGGCTGAGCAATTTTTCTCAGGTTCTGACTGCATATTATGTTTCATAAGAGCCAGAAAACTTTTCATTTTATACAGAAAAGCAACATTTCTTAAAGACAACTAAAATCTTTCAGCTGACTTCAGTGGGGTCCTGTACAGGGAATTCTCTGATATTCCTTCTCAATTTGGGAAAGATTCTAACAATTCTAAAAATCCTATTTAATTGCATAGAGGAGGGAAATCAGAAAAGTGAAAAATATTGTATTTTCTCCGTTTTTCTAAGCCCATAATTTTGTAATAGCCATGATCATGTACGATCCAGGGAAGAGAGATTATTCCATCTAGTGAGGCAAATAATGCTTTGATATGTTATCTCTCAAGCTGTGAGTTATAAAGCTTCATGAAAATGAGTAGAGAAGAAAGCCCTTGTGATAAAATTCTGAGTAAGCAGTTCCATGCAGACTGTCATTTTCTTTCCTAATTGCAAATGCCTTCTAACACCTTTCCATCACTTTATTCAGCAGTTTTAATAACCAGCAGTAGATGTGAGTAAATCACATTGACCCAGAAGGTCCATATATAGATCAAAATAAACACACACAGATTAAACACGTTGTTGCTTTTACTGCAATGATATGCAAACAATTATACACCAGGTCATTCTAGGGCACCATTGATATTGCTTGCCAACCAATTTATTTGTGAAACCTCTGACCCCTTTTAATGTGCTCTTCAAAGAGGGAAACCTAGGAGGTTCTTTAATATGACCAATGGAAAATTGACATGTCTTTTTTTGGAGAGAAGATTAGTAAAAGATTTTGAATATTCTTCATTATAATTTATTTTTGACTTAAATGAAAAGTAAACTAATAGAAATTTAAATCTATTCCATATGCTTTTATGAGATATATAAACACGTGCAGATTGGGATTCAGAAGAAATACTGAAATAACATACTATAAAATGTAGTAGATTTTTCGTAATTTTTATTCACTTGGACTAGAGAAGATGGTGCTTTTTGAAAACATTGTCATTTCTGTTTAAGGAGTGTTTAGATATGAGATAAAGTTTTTAAAATAAGACTTATCGACATCTGGTGTATTGCTTATATGACACTTTGTTAAAACGGAGTCCTACATTGGAATCATCAGTGCATAATTCAAAAGGATAAAAACAACTTTAGAACCAAATACAAAACAGACAGCATAAGTCATGACAAAACATTAATCTACCAGGGTTTAAAGCCAATTATGTTTTAATGCACTCTATCCTCTGTGGGTCCTCAGGAGAAATACATACAATAGTAGATTAAAAAAAAAGCATTCATTAGGATTCAAAAAATGAATCTAAATCTTTCAGTGTCAAGTATTTCTAATCATTTCTAAATTTAATTAATAAATACCATGTTTGATAAATGCATTTTTTAACATGATTTTTTTGCAAAAAGACCAATACAATCTAAGTTCAGCTTAGGTTTATATTTGCATGCAATCAGAAAGCAATCATTTCATATACTGTTAAGCTTCTTGTAGGACATAAAGAACAAAAATGTGTTTCCTTATCTTTTGATAAAAATGATTAAAAAAAGCTATCGTGAACTCAGATCTTTTCTTAGTATGCAATCATTTTGAGTTCTACCTCTTGGAAAAGCATTGTTCAAATGAAAACAGGAACATAAGCCCCACCAGAGTTTAGACGTATCTGTTCTCCTCTAGTAGTTCATTCTGTAACTGATGTTATAATGTCTTGGCCAGATCTGAGATCTGAGACATAAAACCGCATTGTCCCAATTCTTTTAAATCTGCATTTTCCCTGAAGATTAAATTTATCATGGCAGATCATGATGTAACTGTAGTAGGTATGTGGTGATCTCTCTGATGACAGTAATAAGAGCCAAATCTTTGAATGACCCATGAAGCAGCTTGGAGTGTGTTGAATGATAAAGAGGAAGGAAAAAGTGCTTGTTGTCAGAGAAAGCAAGACATGATCCTACACTTCCAGTCATTGATTAGTAACTGGCAATTACTGGTAAATTATATGGCCTCTGAAAGGTTCATAAATATTTAGTGACAAGAGATAAAAGACATTGCATTTGTTCTGGTTAGGAGATGAGCCCAGGTGTCCAAGAAGCTCTTTGTAGGCTGCTCGAATTGCACTTGCACCCCAGTTTTGCAAGTATTGAACCCAAATTGCTGTGTTTCATTAAGGTGCGGCTCTCCACAGGCAGTCTGAGCACTGATGTGTCTGAGCACAGTGTGAAAAAATAAGAGAGGCAGTAGGAAGCGATAAAAAATTGCAAACTGTGGAGATCATGGCAGCCCATTACTTGAATGAGCAGTTAACGGCAGGTGCCACTGGAACGGAGCGGAGCTGAGCAGTTCAGCTGGCAGGCTGGGACAAGCTCAGGGGACTTGAAGGTTTTTCTGCATGTGTTTGCAAGCAGGCATTGATGCATGTGTGTGAGTTTAGCCCTGTGGGTTGTTCCAGAACCATCACAGCACATACACGATGCCAGTGATGCGTGGCCTTTGAAGTGTGGCCCATGATGGGGACAGTTGTTTGGCAGCTATGGGAAGTTGAGTGTCTCTTCAGAGTGTACAGAATTGTGACAAGATGAGAAATGTTGCATGATGTGTGATTTAGGTTGTCCACTGTTTTCTAATTATTGCCTTAGGCATGGAACAACAATGATAATGAGGCTGGAGACATTTTCAACACTAGAGGAAGGACTCATCTATTTCATTAATCCTATAAGCCCCATATCCAGTGAGAATTAATTGTCTCAACTCCCTGTGTTAGTCCAGGCAGATTGAGAGAGAAGCACCTATAAGAAACAATTCAATCCACCCAGTTTAGGACACCAATTTCCTGGTGTGAAATAGTCATCCTCTGTTCCTCTTTCCATTGACTATAGACGCAGTGTAAATTACTGTAAAGTGGAGCTTGCCTTTTAGATGGCAAAAGTATGTGAGATTAATTCTACCCTATGGAATAATTGCATTATTACACCTTCCCTTGATGTTAGTAGATTTATTTATCTGAAATACACACTGCTTGCAGTAATTCAGTGTTTTAATTTTCTTTGTCACATATCTACCAAATTGGTCACAGATGTATTTCTCAGATCTTTTTCATAGTTCATACCCTAAATATTCCCCATGGCTCTTGGCTTCTGCCCACATGTCAGATTAAATTGGGTTCAAGAGGCAATTAGTGCCATGAGATCCTAGTTCAGAATATTATGCCATAGTGAGCTCAACTGTGGATTCAATTGTGGAAAACAGGCTAAGTGTTTTGAGTTGCATTATTACACTAATTACACTTACCTAATTAGTCTTTAATTAGGATGAGTAGCCAAGGGTTCAGTATTCCCACTAAGAAGAGGCTTCTGTCCGAAGAAGTTGACGGCTCTTTGGAAGCTCTTATACAGTGAAATTACTGGTTTCATTTTACTTTGCTTTTTATAACTCTTTCTTGTCATTTTGTATATAGACTAAAGAATTAATTTTAAATGTAGTGTAAATTCTGTAAGAAGCATGGATTGCATTTTTGCTTCATTCCTTTTTTTTGCAAAGTGATTATTGTCTTGGGAATGGGTTCATAGCTTGGTCATTCATTGAATTTTTAAAATTATTAATACAGAAATGAGGAAATGTGAACTGCACTACCTCTGCATATATTCATAGGAAGATTGTAGCAGACTACATGACTTTGACCTATTCAATGTTTTCAATTTGGTGTGTTAGCCATTTCTAATATCTTCTGTTTGTAATCTTGGTAGTCTGAAAGGAGGATGTAAAATTGTCAGCCCATAAATATATATAACCATGAGAAGGTCAAAAATGCTGTTGCTAGTGAACAGGAAAAGTATCCTTGTTGGAGACCTGGTCACCTTTAGCTGCACTTCTACTCTGAAAAGTGATGTTATGAATGTATTGTCTTTCAGTTTCTTTCCAATCAGATTTATTCAGTTTATTTTCTTAAGAGGTTGTCTTGTTTATTTATTTAACTGTAGTATAAAGTTTTCTTATGGATCCATATTAACTGTTATTTTCAGTTCTAACGTTATTGAGAATAAAAGGTCTGCATTCAGAAGTTAGGGCAATTTAGACTACTGACAGCTTTTATGAAATCTGAGATGTCGCCATAGCCCCTGTTTAAGGTGTACTTATGAAAGATTTCTTTGGGATTGTTTGCATGCTTAGGATGAAATATAAATATGTTCTACATAGTTCAGAATTGTCCCTCAGTTAACAATTATTTTAGTCATATGCCAGTCAGGATGAACTTATTTATATTTTGTGTACATATCCAGATTACCCAGTTTCATGGGAATGAAATATAGTAAATCATATTTTTCAGATAAGCAGATATGAGGTCTCAAAAGACACAGAGTTTACACATCTGTTGGATAAAGCACTTGCATGTTTATATAATAAATTTCCAAAGAGGAAATCTGCTTTGATTGTTCACTTTTTTTTTTTTCTTTTAGATCATTGCCTGATGTTCCCATAAGCAAATTCTTCTGGGCGTCACACTGAAGCTTTGAGAGATCCTAGGCAGTGATTCTGCAGTATCATTCCCAGCAGTACATTGTCTTCTTTTACCCACATAGTGAACAAATCAAACTCTATTGCCTAAATTCTCATGAGAAAGGGGGTATTGAAAGCCAAATCCTATTCCAATAAGAGACCAAAGAGAAGTTACAAATATAAACATAATATTATTACAGCCCTACAACTCTGACTTTGCAGACTAGATACTTCGTTTTAGATAGCTCTGGTAATGTGTTGATATCAGTCCAGGATCCTGATATTAAAATTAAAACATAGAATAAAAAAGAAAAGAAGTTACACAGAATTCTGTAAAAAAGTTTTGATAAATTGTGATGACAGGACACAGTATGAATTGTGATCCTAACCAGCTGCTTGCATAGATCTAAATACTAAATGTTTCAGACAGAATTGAAACTTTTGTTAAAGATCTACAGGAAACTGTGCTGCGGGATCTTTAACATATTTAATATTTATGGATTATGATGATAAAAGCACTCGGCACATTTACTCACTTTAGTTTGTTTCATCCAGTTGTTCTCTCAATGTTAGGTATTAAAGATATATTTTGAAAGGATCTGTACCAGAACATGTTTGTGATGATGTAAAGGTTGTAACCTTTTCAGTACCTCTTCATAGGAAGTTTGCCTTTAATTACTTCCATCTTCAGTCTCTGAACCTTCAGTTTTCAAACCTTCAGTTTTCAGTTTTAAGGCGAGGGATTTATTTAACAGCGTTCTCATATTTTCGTTAGTGTCTTGTTCTACCCTCTTGACAGATGTTGGCATCTTAACACAGTGTTGGAACTTTGTTTTTGGCAAACTTCGTTCATAGCAGAACCTCAATTAGAACAGGAAAGTTTGGATTAAGATAAAAGAACTATGATGGACACACTTTAAGTTTAATCTTTTACATGCCAATTGTTCTCATGCAAGTTCTTGCAAAAATTGGCTTGCCAGATAAACACGATATCTTAATACATGATTTATATGGCTTCAACTAATTTTGTGCTACTTATACTTTTTCAATCGGATCCTCAAAAGTTGTATTTTTCATTTTGTTTGGCTCATACATTCACAAACTTCTATAACTCTGCTAAGAAGTCTATATGGATTTTTCTCCTCTGGACTGCAAGCCCCACAGCTGCCTCATTTCTTAAAAGTTCTTCTTCCCAAATATTATTTATATTTATCAATTACTTGATAAGTCTTCGCTCATAAACATGTTGGATTTAATTTTATCACAACAGCTTTAACTTTGGTGTCTGATCTGATGTTCCTTCCTGATTCAGCTCAAATTGCATGTGCTACTTGCAGCCTGGCTCCAAATTATGGTAGCTCTCTGTTCTATTAAAAATCAATGCCAGGCAAGGGGTGAGTGTAGTAAACTTGAGTGTAGAAACTTCAGCAGGATGCGGAGCAGTGTGCACCCTGTCTCTGATGTGTGTCATGGAGCAGGGGTAGGAGAAAGGCAACTCTTTGAACAGGAATGAAGTAAAGAGGCTCTTTCACTCTCTGGTCACTCTTTGCTTTCCTCTTTTTTCCTTAAAATCCCTTTTCAATGTGGCTTTGGCTTAGAGAGAAAATAGCTTTCTTCTCCATCCCCTAAAAGGGAAGGGAACTGGTCAGAGAGAATACACATTCATAGAAAAATAGACCTGTAATCACCTCTCCAAAAATTCATCACAGGCTAAGATTTTTTTTTCCCGGGAAAGATCCATAAATTCTAATCTTAATCTATTTTATTGTGTAAATATATCAACAAGGTGAAAATAATTGTTCTTCAATTTTGAAAGAATTTGATTATAGCTAGTCACTCACAGCTATAAGAATGTAGTCTGACTATTAAAAATGATATTATAAAAGTAAGTAGAGAACTATTTAGATATGTGTCGAGATCTGTTTGTGAATTATTCAAAAGCTTTGGGAAAGATAGGAGAAAGATGACGAATGAAGGTTGCCCAGCAGAATTAAGAGACTAATTCTGTGGTAGGTCAACTCGAATTAAGCCATCGGATTGGTTTTCTAGTCTGCACTCCAACTGATGACCTTAAGTTCACTTTAAAAGGAATGCAATGTTCAGCCTGTTTCCACACATGCACATGTCGGGTTAGAATATGGTCAAACTTGGTCATGCCCTTCTCAGAGGTGTTACAAAGCCATCCAAGTTGTGTTTTTTTCCACAGTAAAGAAATACTTGTAAGCAAATGGTTCTGTTCAGTTACTTTGTGGTGATTTGTTCTTGCTTAAATACTGCAAATCATACAGGAAAAACATGAGAGCCAGGACCATCCTCTGAAAAAAAGGACTCACTTGTGTCCTCTGTGGGAGTCTTCCTACCTGGGCTTGTACTGCCTCTGCTTACAAGGTTACTGCCTCCTTGCCAACTATATTCTGGTCTGGAGGTTTCTCAATAGTCAGGCTAAACTGTGGAATAATTCTATGAAATTTTGTACTGGGAAATTGTGAAGACAGTACTAGAGTGATTTCCATTTGTGACCTAAGACAAGATTTACATGCATATTATTCAAACAAAGAACAGCCTACAAAGAGCTCAACAGGAAGATGTGCTCCTCAGGTAATAGCTTGGCAAAAGGTTCATCTAGGATTTTAAGAAATGAATGGTTGACTGATTATAGATCTCTGTTATCTTAGACAGTCTTAAGAAGCAGGAGGTTTGTAATTCAATTTTTAGATGGAAAATTTTTGCAATAGCGAGAGAAAAGGGCTAAAATAAATGAAAAAAATATATAATGGAAAAGACAGTAATGTAAGACATTAATCTGGCAAAAGCTTTGAGAAATATGCTAAGATGAACGGTGAATGAGAAAAGACAGATCTTGTCTATATCACACGTCTTTTAGTGCAATGAGCAATATTATGGGAAAAAAGAAAATGTTAGTTTGAAATCTCTACTAACTTAAGGTGATATTCACAAACTGTCTCTTTCCAGTTCCATAAGAATATGTATGCTAGATACAACAGAATTGTTCTCAGTGGAGGGAATTTTTGAAGATAAGAAGGAAAATATTCATATTATTTATTTTCTGGATGAAAAAATAGAGCTCAAAACTTAGCTTTCTAATCATGATCTCTTTCACAAGAGCTTTGAAACAAAAGAGCAGCCTGAAGTACCTCACAAAGATATATTATCTCACAAAGATATGCTACTGTACTAATTGCAAATGTTTTTGTTGTTTTATATGTTTTATATGTTTGCAGCTACTCTTAAAAACACCAAGCAATTTCGATGAGAAGTCTGCTTTTGTCTGAATTGTGCCAGGTGAGGTGTGTGTTCTTTGTCCAGTGCAGTTTTATAAAATTTAGTTACTAGGAAAAACGGGAAAACTTGAGTTATTTATGTCTTTTACCTATGTACCTGTTGTAATGTTAAGTTCACTTGATGTTATTAGACACAAAGAACTTGTGAAATGTATACCCGTTCCCAAAAATTCTAACACAGTGGGAATTTTTACTATTGTTATGTTAGGATTCATTAGGATCCACATTTAAAGGGATTTTGAACTACTTCAGAACTATATGTATAAACCTCCAATCAACATTTAATTCACCATTTAAGACTGTTAGTAAAAGTTATCTCATCAGATATTGCTGAAGAAATTTTTTAAACATATATGTCTCTATATTATAAAGGTCCAAGAACTACAACAATTGAAGAGTTAAATACATAAAAATTAGGAGCAATGATCACAGTAATAGAAAACAGATAGATTTCCTTTTCAATTTAGAAATAATGTATGAATCTCATGACTATATTATTTCATTATCATTTTCCTTACCATAGGACTGACTTCTTTCATAATGCCTTCTTTCATAATGCCCAGTGATTCTGCTGCTAACTGTTCATGCTGAAATAAATATTGCATTCATCCCCTCTGAAATGAACTTAACCCAAAATCAACAGAGTTGAGAGTCAACAGAGTTGAAGGTCAGTTGATATTTCCATCATATCCTTTATTTTTAAGTCTTAATCTGAATTAAACCTTAACTTGGATTTTGCTTTTCATCATGTGTATTTTAAGTTTTCCGTACTTAAAATATTAACTGCATGAAAAATGCATGTGTATACAAAATAAAATATGCATGCCAAAGAAATATCTTAATCCAACTTTTAAATAAATGATTTTGTAGTGTCTGGAAAGTTAAAAAAAGATCCCTCCTCCCACAAGGGGTATCCCAAAATAGACTTGGTCCAAAAATAACAGTTTACGGTTGCAGAGCTGACTCCTGAGACACAGGTAGTTTTTTCAGAACTTCAGGAAAGTAATAATGACTGTGGGGTTGTAAAAATACAATACACACATCTGTGCTTGCCTGCACGTGTACAGTGCACACACACATATACACGGAACCTTAGAAACGGCCATGATACTGGTCTGAGTAACAAGTATACCAAAGTGAGATCACCCAAATTCAGTCTCTTTAGCACGCAGAGCACTGGAGATATCTAAGTATTAATCCATGCCATATATAGCTAATTCTCTACGTCTTAATTCATGCCTAAGCTCATGCCCAGTTGTATCAGCCCAGAGATAGACAATACGCTTGGAACTGGTGCATAGCAAGCAGTCTGAATATTATAAGGCACTATCATATTTCCAAAATTTTAAATACAAAGTACTGGATTCATTTGAATATAAGAATTGACTTGCCACTTTCAGTGCAGGGCCAGTAAAAAATTACTGAATAACAAGAATGCCTGAGGAGACTTATACTCCTGTCTTGTTGGGTCTATCCTTGTGGAGAATTAATATTGGTACACTTTTATATAAAGCTAAGTGTGACCAAAAGCCTTGAATAGTCTTTTCTGTGATTATAAAGTCAGATTATGGTCTTTGAGTGTCTCCATTATTTTCTTGGCTTCAACTAAATAACTGCTATAGTCAAAGAACAAGTTTCCATATCCTTTTAGAAAATTTGGGTGGTATGTGCAGTTGCTGAGGTGGAGAAACATCGCCTCTGAGACAATATTTTAAAAGGAGGTGTTGACATTGTAATATCACTGTTCAATATCCAGGTCCTCTTAGTTCATATCCACCTTGTGTCTGGGGAAGTTTTTCAAATCACCTCAGGAATTATCACCTGTTATTCACACTGAAATTCCCTGAGTGGCGTACATGTTACTTCTTCATTTCTTATAGGTTGAAATTATATCTGACAATATGCTTTTCAGAAGATATTTTACCCTTCATCATATTTCTTCGTATTTTCCTTGCACTTTTTTTTGGTCAAAACTTGCATTAGTTAGCATTTTTTTTCATACTATTAAAACATTACTTGCCACATATCCTTTTGTAAGTATTGCACCATGTTGATAATAGTTATACAAGATTTTATACGAAAGGCTGATCCACCACTGGGATTTTATTGTTAAGAGGAATAAGAGATCCATCTGGCAGCAACATTTCCTGTTGGGTTGATGGAAGGTCCTGTCCCTGCTGGCTATGACAGAGCCATGGATGTTGAATATCGTCATTCCTGAGCGAGTGCGTCATTGCTCTCCAGACTCCAGAGAAGGGGGTGACAGCTCTCAGTGGCTGATGTGTGGCACGAGAGGTCTCAGAGAAGCAAGGAGGTTCCAGGGTGGAGGCTTGTCTGCGGACGTGTTATTAGATCAAGTCCGCAGTGAGTCCTGAGCCAGAGTATGCCACCTAATATTGACATTTGCTGAAGCAGTCTGACTTTGCTATTGACAGTGCTGGGCTGGAGATCTGTAATGATGGTGAAGGAAGTTCACTGAATCACTGTCATTTTGATTGTCATGCTATGAGTGGTTGCATTTGCAGAGATGCATCACTGTTTATTTATTTACTTATTTACTATTCATTTATTTTAAGTCTAAATCCTGAATTATTACCTTGGTCAGAACAACCTGAATATTTTCTAATTCCTTAATTTGGTACCATGAGGAAACTGGGGTTTGTGTTGCCTCCTGCAGCTCTTTTCACAGAATTAGATGAGGGAAATGAAGCAAAGCCCGTTCTAGGGAAGATCTGAGCTTTTGAATGAAAAGTGCCAGAAGTCCAGCCAGCTAAATAGGAATGTATCAGCTACCTCCCCCTGCAAAGTAGAAGAATAATGTTTAGAAGAGTGGAGAGAGAGGAAATTACTTGTGAGAAATGTGTAACATTGAGTGATTTCTCTTTTAAATGTATGATGCCAGTTTACTGTTTAAAGCTGCTCAATGGCCATGATAGAAACTTCTCATGAAATCTATTAGATGTTTAGAGTCACTTAGTGGTTAGTGAAAACCTTCCTAATGAAACAATGTATTAACTGCTCAGGGCCACTCTAAACAAACACATATAAAATATTTAAATGACTGGAGATGCTCAGCGTCTTGATAACCAACTTTTAATAAAGTCTATTCAGAGTTTAGAGTTGAGCAGAAGCTAGGAAAACAAGCCGTGCTCAGCAGTAGCAGTTCAGGGATAATAAAATACAAAGCTACTCAGTATTATAGCAAGGTCTTTAAAGCTACCCTAAAATTAGAGAGACTAAATTAAGCAACAACAGCAGAGACACAGGGTAGTTCTGTAGGATTAATGGCTGGCTGGGATGAGTTGATGGCCCATGGCTACATTTCAGGTCATTAACTCCAGCTGGTCATTAGTCCCCTGGAAATGCCCAACACTGAGGTCATTATTACTATTGTAAGAAAAGAAAAAAGCCAAAAATCCCCAGCAACAAACACCTCAGTAGCCTCATGTAAATATATATGGATATATATATATAACTGTGTGTATATGTCTATAGAGCGTGTGAGTATACACATAACTGTATTTTAGGGAGAGACTTCTGTAATTATACTTTGATACTTTTTTTTTACATTTTTACAGTAGAAAAACTGCAATTACTTAAGGCCAACTCCATCTCCTCCATTTTTACTCACTACATGAATCAGAACCAGTTTTGATAAACTGTACTTCCCAGATGCTGCTGCTTGCCATCTTTAAAGACAAGAAGGAGACCTTGGGATATTCAGTGACGCCTCATTGGGTTCAGTAGTAACTTGCAGTGAGGAGCATTCCCGATGTCCTGTATTCCTCTCACGCTGACCCACTTTCCTTTTCCTTTCTGTGAATGACATAGTGCCAGATGTGTGTGCTGTGGTACTTTACATTTTTGTAGAAAAAGATACCTGCAAGGATATTTTTGAGACACTCTGCAGAGATTGCTAGGCTTGCTGCTGAAATGCAGTTTCCCATGGGATAATGGCAGTCCTTTATGGGCCAGCAATACTACATGGTAGTGTTTTAATAGGAGGAAGTAAGGATAAATTTAATCGAAACAACAGGAAAAATATAGGCACGTAGGACATAAATACCAGTTGGAATTTGGCCAGAATTAACTTCCTTAAGCTACTACATAACTCGTTCTAATTCAGGGTCCTACTATGAATATATCTACAATGTCACGAGTTTATCATTTTTCTTAATTTTCTGAGGTTAATTATTTAGGAAGTAGTAGGTAGTTGCTGCGGTACATATTCAAGATTCGAAAACCATACTTGCAGCCTACCTCTAATATATAAAAAAGGGATTTTATGTTTCAGGACTGGGATATAGCTTTGCAAATCACAAGGAGAGACCTTTATGATATTTTAAATGTTCTGAATTATGCTCTGGATTATACTGTAGAGACATTTACTTCTTGTTAACCTAAATTAGGTACCTAAAGTGGAAATGTTATGAATACTGCAAAAAGCTTTACAAAAGTAAGGAAAGAAAAAAAAAAGTTGCAGATGGGAAGAAGTATATCTGTTGTGAAATTTTTTTTATGTCATTGAGGATGGATGCTCTTAATTACTGGGGTGGACTACAGATGGAGGAAAGGAAAGGCTTTTTCCAGGTCTAACCATTAGATATCCAAAATGTATCCAATCCTGCATATGAGAAATTCCTCCTTACATTTGAAGCTGATCATCGAGTTAATGTCTTTTATTTCTCTCTCAGAGTGGTCATAAGGGATCTGCCCCTCCTGACTTCATTGCCTAAAATTAGATGCTCATAATGTCCCTTAAATCACTGGATTAGGATACAGTAGGAAGAAGAGAGTCAGGGTATCTAAATACAGATCTATATGCCCAGTTTCTCAGGTCCAAGCCTGTTTGTTGATCTCTCTTTCAATCACTGCATAGGAGTCTATGCAAACTTACTTTTTTATTTGTCATTGCTTATAACAGAGGTCTGAGAGAACCAGCACAGCACATTTCTCCTGCTGATCATGTCTTTGTAAAGAGAATGCTTTCTGAGAGCTTAAAAAGTCTCCCTATATCCCAACAGAATTGTTGCTTTCCTTGAAACATTATGCCTTAAAATCTTGTTCACAAATTCAGTCTGCATAAGATTTTTTTTTTCCCCTGAAGAGGCCTTATCAAAAGGAAATAAATTAACTGATATATTCAGGAGATCATGAACCAGCTGAGATGGAGTCATAAATATCTAGTTGTACACTGTATCATTACCTGAGAGTATTTGGTAGTACTATATATATAAAATCTTTGGCTGTACTGTCCAAAGATAAATGAAAGGAAAGTAAATTAGACTTAGCCACCTGGTCATTAGAAGAATTGCTGTTAACCTATGTTTTTGCTGTTTTTGTGAAAATAAAGTTCCAGGTGTGTCAGAAAAAGTTCAGACAAACCCAACCTCAGTCCTGAGGTCTTACAAACTCAGTACAAAGTCTGTTGCTCACTTCTAGCAATGAAAATGACAAATGCTGTATTAGCAGCCCACAGGGCAACAGCAGGAGGAGCACTTACCTCCGCAGGAAGGCACGCTGTATTTTCTTCCCAGATTCTCTCCCTCTCCTTGTAGGGGATAAGAGGAAAACCATGTTGAATTTCTCTTTCCCTCTCTTTTGACCTCCAAACATCTACATACAAATAATACCTGGTACCAAAGCTTCATAAAACCTTGTGCTGTTGACCTTCTCAATCTTGCAGCTGCAAGGCTGAGTAATTTTGCCCTGAATTACACACGGGATCGCAATGACATGAAACATTTAAGTTAACTGCGGATGAAAGTATTTCATTACTTTTAATAATATTATATCTGTGTTTGTCTGCTCAATGCAATGAAAATCTACAGCAGGAGAATTAATTTCACATATTATCCACATAGGCAATAATGAGGGAAATCAGTTTCCTCTAGACATGCAGAGAGAAGTTTAATTAAATTTGGATATGGGCCAATTGATTTCAGGTTGGTCACTTGCTTTCTGGCTGACAGTGGAACCTTTGGTCTCAAAGACAGGTGCAAAGCCATGCACATCCACGAGTTAAAATATCCATGGCTGAGCCTTAAAAATAAGGAATAAAAGGCAGTATTTTGAAATTAGCTGTGCAGAAGATTTTTTTTCTGTAAAACTGCTTTTATCAACCTTGAATTCTGGGAGGGTTTTGAATAGCTCTGAAGATGTATTTAAATAGCAAGCTGTGGGGTAATAGTATTGGTCAACTGTGAAAAAAATTACATAATGTGTTCTGTAATTGCTGGGATATTGTAGTGTTATGAATGACTAAAAGAACAATATACAGACTGGGGCTTGGCAAAGATAACCTCATATTCTTGAGTTCAAGCTTGGTGTTTTACCATGTACTTACTTACGTTAAAATGATAAGTGCTTTTGAGTACTTACTGAAAATGAAGTGACTTTTATCACATCCACTACCTTCAATGAGGACAAATTCAGGGAGAAACAATGGGTTAGACTTCAGCATATTATAATCAAATGCATATTATTGTTTCTTTCGGAACCAGCTGTATCTGGACATCCAAGAATTTCAATATGGATGTTGTCAATATCTTAGGAAATCAACCTTTGTTTATGTTGTTTTAAAATAAATTTGAATAAGTGAATTTTGAAAAATTAAATTAACTTATGTGGTGAATCTATTAATAATAAATTATATTGAATTGACAGGAATGTAGAGCTTCAGAGGAAAAAAAATGCAGTATGTCCACTTTAAAATGCATAAAAATGAAATTTCAAATGAAATGACACCAGTAATCTGTAGTAAAATAAATTACTGAAGTACTGATCTGAAAACATCCCAAATCATTGGCTCTACCAAATTTGAGGAACTTTGGAAAAGTTTTTGAGGATGTCTCAACGAAATGAAATTGAAAAAGCAGAGGTCATTGTAACTACATCTGGATAATAAAGCTGTGAGCTTAATTCAACTCCAACATAAGTGAGCAGGGGTTAGGTAGCTGATTTAAGTGGGGGCAGGATCAAGCTATGAATCATCTCAGTGTGTTTAATTTTCTCATAACTCACCTCTCAGTTCAGAGCAAACCTAGAATCTTCCTGAGAGCATTTTTGTTTCTTTAAGACGATGGACAACCTGCATTCTAAATACTGACTATGGCCACAGGGCTCCTGTAAGCTCCAGGAGCCTGGCAAAGGCTGGAGTGGAGGAGTGAATCTGTGGAGGAATGAACAGATTTGTTAAAGCTGTACTAAGCCCTTGCTGTTTATTAAATTCAATTTGTCAAAGGTGTAGTTTAAATTGCTCTATCAGTTGTTTGCAAATGGCATCATTCTGTATGGGAAAGGGTAAAGAAAGGGTAAAGCAATGTATTTAACTTGCAATGAGCATATAAGATATGTAATCCCAGAAAGCTAGAATGGGGACTGGCACATTCACCAATATAGAAATGCAAGAACCATGTACTGTGTGACCTTGCCCCTCTTCTCCCTCAGCCCCCACCTTCCTGTGGAAAATATGAAGTGTAGCAGCAAAACTGTATAGCTAGACATGCCTATGAATCCTAGACAATACATGTTGCAAGAAAGAAAATTGCTATACCAAGTCATCATATCAAACGACTGGGAGTAACATGTCACTAGCAAATTGCTACATTGCAAGACAGCAGGTAGCAGAGGAAGCTTCTCGCAGGGAAGATGGATCAGAGATACAGTAGCTTACACCCCACTGGAGAGGATTACCAATGAAGCCCCAAAGGAAGATGAACAATTTGATAAAATTTAGACAGAAAGTTTAGTAGCGTGAGAAAGAAGCTCTTTCAGCGAAATCCTCTCCTCCAATGCTAAGCACATCAGGTGAAAAGCTATGTTGTGCCTCTAGGAGATGCAGCACAGAGCTCAAAGCCAGGAGTTGAGAGTAAAAATAATGACTTTATATTACCTCTGTATCCTCATAATGCTGGCTACCCCTGAAGAGCTGACCTGAATTTCTGTGGTTGTGCGCTGCAGCCATAGACCCAAACCATTCTATTTCATCTTGGCCCTGTCCCCTCCTTGCCCCAAACAGAACAGGAGCTTGGAAGGAAGGTTACACAAATGTGCTACCTGCAAGCAAATTCATCTTGACAGAGATATATGCCATGAAAAAATCTTAATCTCAATGATTAAGAGTTGGGCAAAGCAATAAACAACTGAAAAGAGTCTTAAAATAGGAAGCATCAGAAAAGTCTTAGTGCTATCCTAGAGCCTTCTTTTTTTTTTGGAGATGATTGTGTTCTAAAGTCCTAAAGAATTTTCCTAGGAGGGTTCCAAAGCTATGTTATACTCTTTTGTCTAGTGATTGTTTCTGATAAATTCAGTGCTTTTGTCTGTGGGAAAAATGGCAAAGAAGTGGTTCTTCTGTGTGTATAGGTATTTTTTTTAAAACTTAAAACATTTAAAGAAACACTTTTCAACCCTACAACGTTATTCAAAAAATTAACATTTTAAGTGTAGCCCTCATCTTTCAGGATTTCCAAGTGGCTCAGCTCCCATCCCTGCAACACTTTTTCTGATTAGCCTGCTGTCCTGTTTAATCAACAGAGCTACAAAGCCAGCTATCTCTCATTCTGTGGTTATCTTTCATTGTACAGTACATAATGCCGCTAGTTCTGCTGATAACAAAGAGCACACAGAGGGAACGTGGCACTGCATGTTTGTTATCTTCCACTCAGCTAAACATACCTCTTTCTCTCTTGGCTCTTATCAATGAAAAGGGCTCAAAAGAAGCTACTCCCAGCATTAACCCTGCACATGCCATGCAACTGAGACCAGGGTTCTTTGCCTATCTTAGGTCCTTGGTGTGCTGGCCTTAGGAAAGCCTCCTGCTTCGATACATCACAATGTCAGCCTTTGGTAAGGCAGTGCAACGCGCTACCAGAGGCAAGCGGCCTCATACAGCCACCTGGATTGCTTTGGATACTCTGAGAGTGTAAGGCAGGCAGATTGACCCAAGAGATGTTCATGGTTAACCTCGGACCTGGAAAAAAAGAAAGTAATCCAGTTCTATTCCTTTTCATTTCCTACAAAACATGAAAGCTGATAAGCTTTGGTCTCTCTCACAGCAATAAGAAAACAGTTAAATTGAACCTGCACTTCAGTTAGGAAACAATCCAGTGGTTTCCCTTTTCACAGGTCTGCCACTCACAAAAGGTGAAAGCTTTTTTCTCAGGGAAAAAAAAAAAAAAAAAAAAAAGCATGTCTTTTATAGCTTCCCTGGCACAAAACACCCTGATGGATGGCCCAGTCACTCTGATCTCAAGAATTTTAATCGTGGCATGTTTTACTGGTGCTTCCTAGATAGATGATATTTTTGATGTTTCACAGTTAAACAGAACCATGCCATGAAAATCTGTGAGGGACTATTGCATTTTTTCTGTTGCTCTCAGCTGTTACATCCTGGATGTTCCTAAAAATAGAGATGAAATTGGTGATGATTATCAATCAATATTTGTCTCTTTACTTTAATTGAAAAAATAGAATGATCATAGAAAAGCATAATGCCAAAGGTCATTGAAAAGAAGGCAAATAAATGGTTGCCTCTTTTTTGAGAACATGTTTTTGTGTATGTTTACATGTGTGCGGTTGTGTACTGTCATGCATGAATGTGTGATAAACAACTTGTGCACACATAGCATCTTTAGAAATATGTATGTGAAATATTGTATATTTGCAGTGTAATTTTTATCAGGAGTTTGAAAACTTTATAAATAGATAAGAAACAATGAATAATAATTTTTGTGTGGTATTTTGTATTTGACAATGCTCAAATAATCTCTAAAGTACAATTATGCTTGTGTTGGAAACATTTCAGAATTTGTAATTTGTAACAGTCAGAATGGTCCCTTGAACTTTTAGATAAGAGATGATCCTACAGTTGTGATTAACGTCTTGGTTGATAACATGACCTTTGTTAATGTAGTTCAGCAAAGAAATTCAAAGCATTGCATAGTATTTATGATGTATTCATAACCTTACTACTTACTTTTAGTATTGGGCAAACACTGCCTATCTTCATTCAGATTTTTAAATAAATTTACTTCAAGTGTGTTGATACGATGCTTGAGTTAGCTTTCTGCAAATATTCACAAAATGAGTAGACCTAATGTGAAAAACTTGCGATAAGCAAATTTGCTGTCAAATACGCAAATATGTCTTGGAAGCTGATGTTGGATTTTGTGATGGATTGTGCGTTTTAGAGTTCCTTTATGTGCTCTGCTGATTAGCTAAAAAAAATCATAAAATAAAGAAACAAAAAAATGTTACTTGATGCATATAACTAGCAAACACAAACATCTGAACACCCTCAATGGACTGAGTACTCTGTGAAGTGAAAATATTTTTCAGGAATATTTTCTTGTATTAATACACCTGCTAGAAACGGATAGTTTCATTTGATTTTTAACTAATTTAATGTCAATTGTTGATTGTAATTTAACCCTGCTTGTCAGAAATTGTCAGTAATTTAACCCGGCTTGTCAGAAACTGTCCTAAATATATATCCTATATTACAGGCAGATCAAGTGTCAGTGACTTACTTACAACCAAAATTTCTTTGTGCTCTGAGTTGCAAATAACTGCTTCAATTGCTTATAACAATGCCACAATTAAGCCATTAAGTCTGAGGTTTTCTATATTGGATGCCAGTGTATGGATGACGTGAAAGAAGTGTGTGCATCTGTCCACTCATCTGTTTGTCTGAGAATAATAAAACAAATACAGAAACATTTGAAAATGATCATCAATTTAAGGATCTACTATCAAAGCAATTTAATAGAGTATGGAAACTCTAGTAATATGAAATTTTACTAAAATAATGCAGGAATGGAAACATTTGGCGGTCCATTCATCAAAGTTTCATTTGGATGTATGAGGCTAAATAGCTGTACAGAGTCTGATTGTTTATACATCCATTCGCCCTATCCATCTCTTTCTAAACCATATATAGAAATGTTTTTATAAGATAAAGAAGTAATGGGCTTATGTAAATATTTTGGAGAATGATTCTTAGATGATGCAAATAGGTGTAGTTTCCTAATCTCTAAAAGAAAGCAAAGTGATTCAGCTGAGCATCATAAATCTAGACTTGAGTATGGTAAGTACAATTTGTGGAGAATCCTAGAGTTTATTGCACAGATCATTTCAAATGAATGCCAATAAAGCCTTTATATCACATATGTAGTTAAGCTATGTCACAAATTTAGCATAAAAAGTGTTTTAGAAATGGTTCAGGAAGTTTTATGATTTTTTTTTTATTGATGATGCTATTGCACTTCCTCCTACATTAAAATCAAATTAACTTGCTGTTATAAGAATACTACATAGTCCTCAAAATGTTTACTGATACAGTTCTGAAGCTTTAAATGATCTTAAGCCGCTTGTCTACAAATCACTGTGCTCTACTGATGAGATTTAGCATATGTCAACATAGCCCAGCTAGGAACTCTTGAGTTTTGTGGGAAAGTGCTGCTGACCCACTCTTTTACCCTCAAAAACCAAACCAAACCAAACCAACCAAACAAAACTGCCCGTATTCCTGCAATAAGGAAAACCTTATGTATCTCTCTGTTTAAGAAATGAGTATTGTCCATTGCCGCACAGTGTAATCAGGAAGGAAATTCCATGTTTTGTGGAAAAAAGAAGCATTTTTTTTTTCTTTGGTGGAAGAATGTTAAAAAAGAGCAGATGCTGGGGAGCTGCTCAGAGGTTAAGAATGCTAGAATGAGTCCTGACAGAGACAGATTAGTAGGCAGAATGCAGGTGAGGCAGTCAAAGGTGTATGATAAATGTAATTTATCACATGGATTTTCATTGACCATATGAATATCAATGCCACCTTTGTGCTGAGTCTCTAATTTAAGGTGGCAAACTTGCCCCCTATATTTCATAACAAATGTTAACTGGTTAACATTAGGTCTTCTCATCAGGCAATTGTGGTATTTTTCCCCTAGTTAGTATCCAGAAAGAGATAGAGCCAATTTTACAGGTCTTAAGTAGGGGAGAGATGGCTTTTGGTCTTCATAAGTGGAGAAGAGAGTTGATCAAGAGCCTCTGGTTTCCATGTGAGTGCCCCAAAGAGTAAAAGTAAACTTTGAAATGGGCTTATGATATGTGGCACTGCAATATCTCTAAGTTATAAGGCAACCTAAGGGGATGAAATCCATGAAGCTCCAGACAGTACTAAGAAAACTTATATGTATGTGTGTGAACATTAGTTGAGCAAAATATTTTGGCATATCCTTTGGTGAAAACCTAGGATGTGAAAATACACGAGGTTGACCTGGTAGAATTTAGGCACCTGGAAATGACAAAGGTTCTCTGTGGTTCTTTTTGGGAAACTAGTACTGCAAGACTTTTGTCATCCCCCCATCAAGATAGTTTTAAAAATAAGACTGTTTTGAAAGAAGAATAGTAAAAATACCTGATTTAGGACAGGCTGATTGGTGGTAAAAGCGAGACTGACAAAGGTACCCCACTGCAGTCTACAGGCAATAAAGCCAATAAATATCGACCCTTTCATAATCTCAGCTAATTCTGCAGGGCACGGTAAATAGTGACAAAGACAGCTTGCTGAGCATGTGGGCTAGCTTGTCCATCTGGATATCTCCCACTTGCCCAGTGCACTCCCCAAACAAGAGCCTACACTCTCTTTTGGCAGCCACAACATGCAAATGAGACACTATACATCTGTCTTGGACACTCATCTAAATAGTTCTGAAAAAAGTGAGGGAGGAAGCCCTACCAGTGGATTGAATTAATTGTCACACTCAGGTCATGGCTGAATCAATAAGTTCAACACACATCTCCAACACTTTAATCTCTAAAGCAATCCTACATTCTGTTATTTAGCAGCCCAAAGTTGGGGCTAGCTTAGAGAAAATATTCTTAATTTTCTTCTACTCTACCATCTGAGGAAATATCAGAGAGCCAGGCCTCCTATGTTTGGGCGTGACAGCAAAGAAGGACACAAAGATGAAACAAATAAAACCCACAGAGACAGGAGACTCTTAGAAAGAAAGGGAGAGAAAAGCAAAATATGATGACAAAGCACCAGAGACATTAAGGTTTGTGGAGATAAATGGAATGGAAAAAGAATGCTCAAGTAGGGAATTCTTTAAAAAATACACACAAAAAAGCACATTAGAATAATAATACCACTGTAGTTTGGCTTTGGGGTTAACATTAGTAAAATTCACTCTTGGGAGAAAATGCGTTTTCAAAGGTAACAGAGAATTTTTTCACAATCTCAAGAGCCATTTATATTCTCCCTGCTGGCAATAAATACTTACGGTTCATGACAATGCAGCAAGTGCTTCTGTTTATATTTGTATGCAAATAGTTATTTATAATAGTACTTAGTACCAATATTGTCACCTCAGTTCAAGCTTATTGTCTAATTTTCCTAGAGCTCCATTTTTTTACATTAAAAGTATGTTAATAGAGTTTGCTCTGCACTGTGGCATATTAAATAATGTCATGCTCCCAGAGCAACACCCATCTATGGATTTCAAGAGAAAACTGTGAGGCAGATGCATTTCCCAAACCCTTAGAAATCATAAAAAGTGTAATAATAATAATGATAAAAAAGCTCCTTTCAAGGTTTTGAATGTATCAAGAAACACATTAAACTTGCATACACAGACTTGCACATAGATTTGCAAGAAACGCTTTAGTAGACTTGCATTCGGAGATGTCCCTGCTTGGCATTTGGCGTCTTCAACGCAAACCTTACGGTGGAAATATTCTGTCTATTGAAGCCATGCGCACAGGATGGAAGTAACAATCCAAACACTTGACTGTCCCTCATTCACACTTCTCCCACCATGCTTTTGCTATGTCAGAGCAAGGCAGAGAGACAAAAGTATACGGAATGAATGCAAAATGCCCACACAAGGAGAACCAGTTTCATTCATAAACGGTCAGCAGTCATAAAGCGACTTCTGCCTATGCAGACTACCATTGCTGCCAAGGGACATCCCTGAAATGATGAAATAACTATAGTGCCGGAGATGGTTGAAGATAAAAAAATTGATGTGCTTTATACAAAATTGAACAGCTTGAAAGGAGGGACATTCTTTTCCAAAGTATCCTGTTGCCTGGTACCTGAATCACTGTGGTGCAAACATTACATACAAATTCAACACCCCTTGGCCTGAGAAGGAAAAAAGGAATTGAAAATTCCCACCTCCTCTAAAGGATGCCCTGTTGGGCTTTTGCCTGAAAAAGAATAACCTTCTGCAATGGAGATTTGTATGATTTCTTTGGTCTCCAGTTCTGAGAGAGGGTGTATGTGGGAAAGGCCCAAGACAAGAGACACAGCTGCTCGGTTTCTGATAGAAGGATCTTGGGTTTAGTTTTAGAGTGGGGCTCTTTTCTGAAGAAACTGTCGTCTGATAAACATGTAAACACTGGAGCAGTGACTGGGATGGGCATCCTATCTAATGTAGGTTTTACTGGTGGGAGCCTGAGCAGCAGGAATATACTGTTCCAGCAGTGCTGCAAGACGATCTCGCATCTCCCTTTCCAAGAACTTTCCCAAGGCAATGCCTTTATTCTGTGTTTTACAGGGACTTCATCATAAGGCTCCAGACAACTACTAGTATTAAAACCAGGCAAGCTTGTTAAAATTCACTGTACAGAAAAACACAACTACTCCAAGGATCCGGTGTACATTAAGTTAAAAAAGTAAAGCCAGTAACAGATTTTAGGCCTATCCAGATTTCTGTGGTAGTGGAGTAAAGGTTTTGTGGATGTCTGGAGTATAAAGGTCTAAGTTTTTCTTTATCTTATAAATCTGTCTCCTGACTGTTTGTCATCTCTCCCCTCAGCTGCATAAAACTGTCTAATCTTAGGGCCATGATCTCTGATGACAAAGTACCAATAATTGTCATAATGCACAAGCTCTTTTGTGTATCTAGCTCACATAGTCAATTTGATTCAAGTTCTTAAGGATGAAATGCCTGTTTCTGATATATAGGTGTTTTAGATCTGAATTCCCAGACTAA
The DNA here is from genome assembly GCA_003342815.1 of Eudromia elegans. Classification (NCBI taxonomy): domain Eukaryota; kingdom Metazoa; phylum Chordata; class Aves; order Tinamiformes; family Tinamidae; genus Eudromia; species Eudromia elegans. The sequence goes on along the minus strand of PTEX01000150.1, from coordinate 63,466 downwards.
TATCATGAAAACTTCATTTTATATTATTTTTCCCTCTTTGTTACTCATTTAACCTAGGCGTCTTACCTTTTAATCTGATGAGAAGAATGAAGCTAAAAGGGAGGATTTTCTTTGGGCTGACTAATAAGATATCTACCTGTGAGTAAGGTTAATGACTGAAAAGGTACAAAAGACTTGAAGGCTCTTAGGCTCTGAATTTGAGAGACTTTGATATATTTTAAATTTCTTGTATCTGGATCTGTACAACTGTTATTGCTTTCCTGGTATTTTTCATTAAGCTGGTTGCCAGAAGTTTCCGAATCACAGATTGCTGGAAGCTAGAAGAGTAAGCTAGGCAAGCACTCCTGTGTGCTTGCCCTCATCCTACACTTTTTCCTAAGCACTTAGGGAATTGAGTACTCTTGGAGAGAGAACGCTAAGTTAGCCCGACCTTGTCCCTGACCAGGTACAGCTGTTCTCACGTTCCCTAAAAGTGCTGACATTGAGCATTTGAAAGTCGTTTGTGTAAGGCAGCATTACACTATTTCCTCATATAAAATGTTAGATCAATGTTAAAGTCATTCCATGTATGATGTAATGGAAACACCCACTATGCTGCAGAATGTTACATATCAAAGCCTGCAGCATGTGGCACTGGCAGATTAGGGGGAAACTACCTACATTTTCACCTATACAGCGTTTGAGCCCATGCCCTTTACAAGATCTGTTCCTTGAGAATGTTCTGGCAGTTTGTTCTGGGACGCAAGAAAACCAGCAGCAGTCACTGTGGGGAGAAGCAGAAGAGAAGGAAGGAGAATGGATTTAGGAGGCAAGAGGCAGACCCTGGGTAACAGCAAATAGCTCAGGAGAAATACCTCCTCTTGCATTTCTCCCATGCTTCTGGCTTTTCATCTACATGGAGACCACTGGCAATGGGATGAAAACACTGTAAATACTAACATTTTAAGGTTATTGCTTGGTCACAAGCACAAAGCATTGGAGTCCTAATTTTTTTAGAACATTGTTCTTATCACTGGCATTCGAAGTCAGTAGTATACACAGACAACACTTGGTGAATGACATCTTTATGAAACAGCTCTATTTCTCTCCAAATAGAGTGCCATGTACTGACAGGATTTATATTTTAGGAATTGACGGAGATACTTATTTTTGACTTCACCTATTCCAACAAAATTTCAGTATGTAATGCACCATGAAAAAGGTCACCCAATTATTGCATTTTTCATTAACTCAACTAATTCCTGCCTGTACATGCACAAACCATTCATCAGGTGGTTATTGCCTATTAATAGACCTCAGCTTTAACATCTGTATGCCCAGGTTCATGAATAATGTTCTGAGTCTACCTTATGCTTATTGCAAATGTACTTTATTAGGAGATTCAAACCCAACATGCAGAATAAAGCCACCCACAGACTATTCCTTAGGTCTTCCAGACATTTATTCAGGTGTTTAATTTTATATATGTGAAAGAGCTGTTGACATTTTCCCACCTATTCTTTTAATGAGAAATGACCCTTAAGAATAAATAAAATGAGTGGAGAAAGTGTGAAAATACAGTAACTGAAAAAATATCATTATATTTATTTTTTATCTGTTTTTTTTTTTCCCCTCACCTCCAGTTTTACTAGAATAGTAAAATGGTTCTTGCTTGGCCCATAGCTGTGGTCCTTTTTACTTTTCATTGACCAGCGGCTTTACAGGAGAGATATTGATACCTCTGGTGGGACAGAGGCGTCTTTCAACCTGCCGTAATCGACATGAGATGCAAAACTTTAGGATGAGAAGGTACCCTGTGCTCTGAGCTAGCAGCTATGGAATTACTGTCTCATAGTCTCCAACCTCATTCCCAAGAAGTGGCCACATTCTTAAGGCAACTGTGATAGCAGGATGGGAGACTTTCCAAGGCGTCATTCTCATTCCTGATGTCTTCAGATGATACTCCCTAGACACATAGGAAATCTGGATAGGATTCTGACCCTCGGCCTATTCCAAAAGCCAAAAAGGACTGTATCAGCATGTTAGCACATGCTAACTGTGCATGCTAGCCCATGCTATGCTCATGATGATGCTCATGCACACCATCACTAGTCACAGGATGTACTGGAGCTGAAGTCCAAAAGCACTGCTGGCTGTGAGATACTTTTGGCTAATCTTATCTTCACCCTGATATCTGAGGGATGCTGGTACTTGAATGACCCTGCTGGGTTCATTGAGAGTAATTGAATTAGATGTTAAACCCTGTGTGTGTGTTTGAATGTTAATGGCAGATCCTCAGTAACAAGCTGGGTGAGCACAGTATTATGGTCTGTTCTGCAGCATTTGTGAAGGTTAGAGAAACCTCTTCTATCTGGATCTAAAGGGGACTTGTATCTCCAAGCCATCTTTGCTCCATCTGTCAGAATCAAGAAGTTCTGGGACTGAAAATCTACATACTACATGCTACTGACACACACATTTCTCTTCCTCAACTGCAGAAAGTATCTCTCTTTCCCAAGAACCAGGCTCATTTTCTGACCACTCTTTCTCACTGCCTTCTGCAATCTGTGAGCTAGCATGGAAGGAAAGATTGATTTTGCACGTTCTAGGAAGCTATGCCCCAGGTGACCCCCAGTTCCCCAAGCAAAGTTTACCTTTCACATGGTGGTGGCTTGATGAAGGTTGCTTTCTCTCCCAGGTAAAGTTCCTCTTCTTGGACTGACTCACCCTTTAGAGATGGCATCTGTTGACTCTGGGCTCAGGTTATTCCCCTGCTTTGGCAAGGACTAATTCTGCTGGGGCATCATGATAGAGCAAAGGAGAAAGTGAAGATTTAAAGCCAGCAACCAGGGAAAGGGGAGCATGCAGATTTAACAGCCCAAAGGTTTTTATTTATGTATGGAAGAGATGAAAAACATGTTACCTAAGCCAGCAGCAAAGAACTTTCACAGAAGCAAGCAGCTTTTAATTACTGGGCAACAACAGGCAGAGCATGCAAATAGTCGAGCAACAAGAAAACAGGCTGGTATGAACATATGGGAATGCCACTAACAAAACAGCACAGAAAGCATAAGACAAGCAGCAAACCTTGCTAAAGCTGGATGAGAAGATCCTCAACGCCTTGGAGTGCCTCTGTGATGTTCCCTTTCTTACAAGTGCGGTCTAGTACAGTGTCACTGTTGGTGGCCTGTCCAACCCTCTGTTCCAGCACTAGGGGAGTGATGTCCTGTGTCCTTCTGCATTCACAAGGACAGTGTGTCCCTTTGCAGGTAAGGCAGCCCTAACTCCAGGCCCAAAAGCCTTTCAGAGGTGCCTGCCCTTTCAAACTTTACTTCTGTTGGGTTTATACATAAACCCAGATTCAGCTGGTATCTGAGGGCATTTATACCTACTCCAGAGTGAGGAGAAGCAGGGGCCAAGTACAATTCCATAGTCAAGTGGTGAAGGCAATGCAAGAAGCACACCACAAAAACGATAGAGATACTACTGATAGACAGCCAAACTCGGAGGTGTTCATAATGCCAGACATATCCTTTGACTTTTGGAGGATGTGGATATGAAGCCCGCTATTTATTTTTACCAAATAACTTAAACTGGTTAAACAGAGTCCCTCTTATTAGTTTATGAAAAATAGATTTGCAATATTCATATGGGTTTTCTTATTCCTTTTTACTTTTGGCTGGAATACCCAAAAGATGTGATGGCAGTTCTTGTGATGATCACAGTTTTGCAATGTGTTTACAGAGACAGTAATGGAAGTTTAAGATTATTTATATTTTTAAGGAAAAAAAAAAAAACCAACTTGCTTTGGGGCATGCCTAATACCTTCCTTCAGGTATTAGGTGTGCATGCTTGAAACCTTGGCTCTTTCTCCTATCTGTTTCAGTCTAACAAAAGCTGTTACATCTCCTCAGATCTTTGAATCTTTTTTATCCTTAGATCATGATTAGAAAAAATTACTTTTTACTGAGGGGGAAATGAAAGACTTCAAAATGCCTTAAAAAAGAAAAATGAATTCAGGAAAGGCTATTTTTAACAAGGAAGATACAGATTTTTCCACTGGAGATAATTAATAAGTGAATTTGCCCCAAAAATAATTGTCCAAATTTAAAAATAAAAAAAAACCACACCCACAAAAACTGGGAAGCTTGTGGCAGACAGGAAAACTCACAAGACTAAATGATTGGTATATCACATTAAATGTCTTTTTCATAAAACAGCAGGCAGCATATCTACTTCATGACAGTCGTTACTACATCAAAGTACTATAAGCTGAATACAATTATAATGAAAAGAGAAATATACTTTTTTTTTTCCCCTTATGAAAAGAAAGTTGTCGAAAGGGGGGAGAAATCCCCCATGAATCTCCCATGAAGGCAGATCCTGATGAGATGTATGATCTTTTTTTGTTCTGGGAAGGGGAGGGGAGGTAGAATACAAAAGAGGAAACAGAAAAAGCAGCCCCAGGATAACAAGCTTTGTGTGAAGCAGAAAATCATACCCTTTGAGGGTCATTTTCTTTGAGTAGCTGCTGCCTCAGGGAGATCGGAGGCAGGAATTGTACCTTGGAGAGAAAGTCCACACTGGCTTGCGAGGCGTCACTCCGCACCAAAACGCTCCAGGAACTGCAGTTCAGCAGTTCGTTCAAGGGAGGTGCAGAGCCCAGCAAACAGTTTGCAGCAAATTGTGTCCTCTTCTTTAAACTCACAGACCTGAGACTGCAAGGAAATGGTGCAATATTCCGGCAAGCAGTGGGACTCCCTAATCAGGGAGCGTGGAGCACACAGTACGCATGATCATATCTGCCTAGGAGGGACACACTGCTAAAAACAGAGCTGTGCCCCTCACTGTCCCTGTGTATTTGGGGTATTTGGGAGGTCTGAGCAGTGAAGGAGGAAAACAGCCCTTGCCCTGGGAATCAGCTTTCCGCAGGGACAGGGATATTTCTCCGCTAGGTGGAGCCTGAATTCTTTGCTCTTGTGCTCTAACACATTTCCTCGGTATTTATTAAAGAGGATTTTCCATTTATGTTAGTCCAAGCAGAAGTCAGCTCGGTAGAAATCTGAAGGCATTTGAAGTACATGATCTAGGAAGGTCATGAGATGTTTATTTTGATTTTTTTAAAAAATTTTATAATAATCCTTGTTTATTATACATTAAGCTAGACAATGAGAGCATCACATCCATCACTATGATCTGTAATGCAACTAATACCAGTATATAATTTTTTTTTAATCAGGTTAACCTTAAATTAATGCTGTTTTGCAAAAATATAATGTAGAGGAAACAATAACAGAGAAGCCACTGTTCATAAGGGACACAGTTTCATAGTGTAACACACAGGAATTGCAGGAAAATGCTGCAGATCGCGCTACTTTAAATACCCCTTGTTGTGCAAATGGTGTTGGATATCCCTGATATGGGATTGCATAAACAAACAAACAAATAAATAAAGGCATGGAGATAACACAATTGCATGGGCCTGCAAAAGTGAATTTAAAAACTGGGCTGCAGCTCATACTTATAGTGAAGTTGCTAGGTCAGACCAAGCACTTTGACTGAAGCTGAATGGATTAGCTAGCAGAGATAAAAACCCTGCCCAACAGTTTCATTTCTGTGGCCTTTCTTGAAGAGGCACTTTCTTTGCTGAGCACAAGAGTTCCTCTTCCTGGTGTGTTCTGAGCCAGGGCTAGCAGGACTGACTGGACGATGATGATTGAGTAGCATAGTAGTCTTTTAGGTTTCAACCTTTTCTTCTTCGTAGGGTCAAAGATAAACTTCTTAGATGCTTTGAAATGCCTGACCCCAGTCTCTGGAAATAACTGAAGTGTCCAGCCTGGATCAAAGAAGCCTGTCCTTCAAAAACATTGTCAAAACTGAGATTTTTAAAAAAGCTTTTGGCTCTGATGAAAGTCAAATGATGAAATCGGTGATGTATTTGATGAGAAGTGTTCCAGCCAGCTCTAATAAGGCGCACTACTCACTATTTTAATGACAACCTTCAATCGCAAAACTCTATTTTGGGTCCTTTATGTTTCTACCACTGTACTTCCTGGGCAATCTCCCAGTCTTTAATGTATTTTTTTCCTCACAGTATACCTGGAGAATGCCATTGTGCCCAGTCTACAGATGAGAACTGAAATGCAGGAAGGTGAAGCACTTGCTGAAGGCCTTACAATCAAACTTGCAACAGAAAAAAACTTATTCCATATGTTCAAAATCATGAGCTGGTGTTACATGTTGAAGTACCTACTGTTATTCTCTTATATGATGCTCATCTGCTCCATCTAAAGCTTGAGAAGAGCATAATCTGACAATTCGTTTGTCCCACATGTAAGAAAACTGTGAAAGTTCCCAGGTGAGTTCCATGGGATGGTCATTTGCTTATTGAGTTACCCAGAAAGAACTGCTTATTTACAGGAGAAAAAAAAAGTCAACAAAAATGTTTTATCTTTGTTTCCTTCTCTTCCTTCTCCCTAATTCCATTGTGTTTCTGAGATTGTATATGCTGCAGATGCTGTCTGTAAACTCCCACTGTAATCTTCTATGAGGCTTTTAGCAGATCGGATAGTCTCATCAGAAAGCATGAAAATGAAGGAGGAAAAAAATATAGCCAGCCACACATGATTTGGGCAACCAGAGAAAAATATTATTGTCTCCTTCAGAAAGCATAGGAAGCTGCAGAAAGTGTAAGTATACATAACTGGAAGGGGATAACATATGTTGTTATATGTTCATGAAGGTCTCATTTGGTGCCCTTCCCTGAGACGGCAGGCCAAGAGCCTTTTATAAGTGGGAATGCTGGTTTTTTTTTTTAATAGTTCTCAGAGAATAGAGACAGAATTTCAAAGACAGGAAGACAAATACAGTTTTCTGCTAAGAAACAGACCGCAATTCTGTATACACTGAGGCTGCAGAAAAGAACTGCAGCAGCCCAAGTGTGAATGGTCAGATATGGTTCTCTTCTGGAAAAGATCTGTGAAAATGATGAGGTTATATTATGCATGCTCCTATGCCTTTTGTTTATATGTACTCCTCTGTAGTCTAGAAACCTATAAATAACATCTACCACTTTCTTATTTGTTTTTCACCCTGATACACAATGATCAGTGTACAGTTCTGGCATTTTCTTTGGCATTCTCTGTCCTGTCTTGTGCTTGATTTTCTGAGACTGGATATGATCTTCGTATAAAGAATTTACTGCAGGGAAATATCTTGATTTGGTTTCATAAGGGAAGGATGTTTATAATCTAAGTGAGACCTATTGACAAATAATTGTGCTACGTCCCTGTTTTGGGAAATAACCTTCAGTGCTGCCCTGTAAAACTGCCTTTATACAAAATCATGGGCTCCAAGACGAAGGGTGGTTCTCAGGCAGCCTATCACACACAGAAAGCTCTTGTCTTTTATGTTAATTAAAGATACTGGAGAGAGCACCAGAGCAATATTCCCATGGTTGTCTGCACTTAAGCAAGCAGAATATTTCCTTTGTACTCACTGAAATCCCCAGACATGTCAGATCATCTCTGGTCTATTCCAGTGGCCACAGAGCCGTGAATTACCAGAGTCAGATCTACCTGTTAGGACGGGATATAAACTTCTAGCCCTAAAAATAGATCACGTTTATAATCACAGGTGCAGAAGGACCCAAAAGGAGGCCAAACTGTGAGCTAGCTTATCACTAATGGCATTGAATGTGCCCTGCTTTGGGAGAAAGCTAGGCTAGAGACTTTCCGAGGTCTCTTCAAATCTGTGTTTTCCAATGACTCTGTGATGATCCTAGGATCACAGCGCCATAAAGAAAGAAAAACCTTGAAAGGCTTCCATCCTCTTATCTGCTTCTCCAGGACCAAAGAGTTTGCTGGTTTTGTGCAGGCACTGGGAGTGCTGGGACACTGTGTTGTTGTTGTTGTTGTTGTTGTAAGGAAGCACATCGGAGTTGTCCATGTATTGCTGGAAACTAGTCTTATTAAATCTTCTGGTAGGTGTAGATGAAATTTTAGTAACTTGGAGGAAAAGACTCTGCTGAGGATTTGTGGAAAAGGAGCTGTAACTTCTGAGCTGAGCTGCAAAAGAAGATATGAAAAAAAATACTTCCAAATAGTTATGAGGAGAAGCTATGTGCTATTACTATGTTAACGTAAGCCTTACATAAGTATATGCCAGTTCAGAGAAATGAGAAATCATGCTGCAAGAAAGTGTTAAATGCAGATGCAATTCCTGTAACCAGTTTAATTGAAGGAAACCTTTCCCTCTTTCTTTTTCTAAAGCTTGGGAATATTTTATTTTAATTTAAGGATGTGATAATAACTAAGAAACCAAAACTAATTCATGGCCCAAGAACATCCTTCATCACTTCTTGCTTCTTGTCAGAAAACAATTCTCTTCCACTGGAAGCATGAGCCAGGAATTTCCCTGCAGGCCTAACTTTCCGTTGCTTTGGAACATCAAAATGCTGAACTAGCAGGTTTGCAGAGAAAAGTTTCTTTCCAGAAAATACGAAAGTAATCTTGAGGCTTTTTTTTTTAAAATCTATATGTGTAATATAGTATGCACCTTTTTACTCCTTCTTTCTGCTGCAATTGCCTCTACAAAAGTTTGGATGTGCTTCCTTGTGTGTGCACTGCAGCTATAATGTATATATGGCTCAGCAGGATAACTATAGCCTAACCATGTTTGTAAATATTCCTGTCAATAAAGCTTACCGCTCTTTGGCATCTTATTCATGTGACTGTAAATCTTCAGTGAGTGAGATTTTATTCATGAGAATATTTGAAAAGTATCTGGAAAACCAAGTAACTCATTGAGAAAACATTTGTACTAAAATATTCTCTCAGGACAATCCTTTAAAAGCTCTGTGTTGATGGTATAATGCTCACTGAACATGTGCTGAATGTTTGCAAATCATTTGAGAGAAAGAAAAAGAGATTTTTCCTGTTTATGGAGTGAAGTTCACTCAGTTCTGGAACAGAAATTATCCTGTGTGATTCACATGCCCAGTCATAAACAAAGAGTGCTCATTTACCAGTTAGTGAATAAACCCTAGGCTAAAATGTAGTCATACACTCATTAAACCATGCAAAAATACCACAGCTTATCTACAGATAATTTACTGCTAAACCTTTTGGATAAGTAATTTGTGAAAATTAATTTCATTAGCTTTGATCTATGTGCTAAATACCTTCATTAAAGCTTTGCTGTTTTATTTTGACGTGGATATTTTTGAATGTAGCTGTTTATACCATCTATAATCAATAGATCAGTATTCTGTTATCAATAATCTGTTGTTTAGCTAGATGCCGTTAATTCTATTCACTGTGCCTTGTTCATCTGTGAGTTTCTCTAGAAAATAATTTGATGGATAACCAACAGTAGGTGTTCTTTTAATGATAAATGTCTCCTCCTGATGAAAATATGATTTTTTTCATGAAATATAAAAAGTCCCAAGTTGAAATATCAAAACTGTAAATAAAAATGGTATTTTGTTGTAGGAAATATCTTAGTAATCAGGGACAAGGCCTATTTGCACAACCCAGCATACAGTTCAAGAGACTGTGATAGCGGGGGGGGGGGAGGGGTGCAGAGCAGGCCTGCTAGAATGCTCCACTGCTAGAAGGTTCTACCCCTGCTAGAATGTTCCCCCTGCTTGATGGTGGTGTGAGGGAGTGATGAGATTGATGTAGCAGGTAGCCAATAGTAGCGGAGCGTGGGCGGGTGATAGAGCTGGAATAGCCAATTGCCGCGGGACCCTGGAACCCTATAAGAATGTATCACCCTAAACAATAAACGAAGTTCACTCTTACCTCTGTGAGGGCTTCGTGAATATTCGGAAAGGTCTTCCTTCATTTGGTTAAAATTTGGTTATATTCCTTCAAAGAGAAAGTGAGAAAAAAAGACAACAACTTTTGTTCTCAACTTACTTATATTTTCTCAGGGAAAGACAATCTTTTCTATTAGGCTTCATGAATGAGTATAGATTTTTCTCAGTTCCTTATTTTGCAGATTATCTTGCTGCTTTTGTAATGCTCCCTCTAATTTTTTACACTTTTGAGAAATGTTGTGTTCTTCTAAAAGGCTTTAAAAGGCTTTTGAAAATTTCCCCGAGAAGATCTCCTTGTATCTCTGCTACTCTACACAAAACAGTGTAGGACTCCAGTGGTGAAATAGAAAAATATTATGCAGCAGGATCAGGAAACTCTGTTATCTAGTGTCAAAACGAAAGAAATTCCCACTTCCCTAACTAAACATTTTGTTAGGATGATGCTTTGCCCCTAAGGTTACTTTTCATAGGTTACCTAAAGTCTAAGAAAGCATGTAAATATATGAGTGGGTAAGATTCCCTTCCTGTCTTCTAAAACCCACCATCCTTTTATATTTTCATAAATCAATTTTAATATTACATTGATGCCAGGGTACACTGTAAAAACTGCAAATGGCTCACTAAGTGTGGTGCTTGCTGCTCTATAGGGCTGGTAGGGAAGGATTCCTGACTCAAAAAACCAAAACCAAAACCAAAACAAACCAAAACCTCCTTGTTTTCTAATAGTCAGTCCTTGGTGGAGGGCAACTAAACAGTTACAGGGATCCAAGTCTCATTTTGCTGTATGCGGTGTTTACATGTGAGTTTGTAGAGTGCATGAAGAAAAACGAGGATTTCCGTCATGCGAATGCCAGCAAGGAGCGAAACCTGCCCTCTTTCAAGCTATTGTCAGTGACTTAGCCACCATGACCTTTCATGACATTGCACATGGAAAGGCCAAGCAGCTCTACTAGTTGGAGGGATCCCAGGAAACAGGACTTCTCATATTTTTCAAGCCCTCTGAGTGTGTATTTTCTGCTGAGGCTCCACCCTTCTTTGCCAGCTGAAATAACAGTAATAATAATGAAAAGACAGTGTCTCCGAGAAAGGGTAAGGGGGAGGTGGAGCCCGAGTAGCTCCCTGCCAAGTTGGATAGACTTTCAGGACAATCCACTTTGGTTCCCAGACAGAAGAGGATGTGAACCACACTCTCACACAGGTCACTGTTGAAGAGGAGTTGAAATAAGATTGCTGAAAGTCTGATCCCTTCTCACAAGCCAAGAGGGTCATGAACCCAACATGACTCTCACAGAAAAGGATTATTAAAAACAAGCTAGGGAAACAGCACCCTAGCATTTGGCCCATAGAACAGAATGTAGCATTAATGCTGGAGCAAGAGCAAGTATGAAATTCTGGATGTACTCAAAAACATGGCACATTTTTATTAATTTTTTTTCCCATAAAGCTTCCTCGATATGGCTTTCCACTGTAATGCATTAGTATAATGTCATGTAAGCCAGTGATGTCATCTGAATAGAACAGAGAGAACATGTAAATGTCCAGCAATACTTTTTAATGAACTGCGTTTGATATAATGTGCCATACGTTCCTGAGATACGTTGGATATCCTCAAAAACAGAGACTGCTGTGCTGCACATCATCATCTTCTAGGATAAAGTGACTGCAAAGTTCCAATGTCATTTCATAACTGTCATCATGAGCTTTTCATCAGCATCACTCAAAGCACTTCGGAAAGCATCTCAATGTCATGATCCCTGTTTTATAGATGAAGAAGTTGATACACAGGCTGGTGAAGGAACTTGACCTAGATAAGTTGGAGAGTCAGTGACAGCATGAGTAATATGTGAGCCCTTTAGTTTTGTTCTCCTCCTCATGTTGTTAACATTGCTTAGAGCGAAGCTGCTCAACTAGAAAAGTGGCATGGCTTAGTACTCAGCTACTGAGAGGAGAACAATTTTATGCTGCAGAGCTATCTTCAGAAAAAAAGATGATTGATCAAATTAAGGATTATGTATTAACTCAGCTGGAAGACTCATTTCATAAGAACAAAAATTTTACACAGATATCTCTATTTATTATGCTAGTTTGCATTTCTTCCAGGTCACCTGTCCTGTAAGTGCCTCATTCTCCCCTTCTTGCTGAACTTAAATGGGAAGGTGAATTGTGAAAATGACAGAGGACTCAAGTCTGTATGCTAGGCTTAACCAACCTGAGCCTGACATGCTTTCATCTAAGAAAGAGAAGTCTATTGGATTGGGATATATAATTTCTAAAGTAAAGTGAAGGGATGAAGGCAGGAAGTAGGAAATCTTTTCAGTTGTCATTTGAATTCAGTCATATGTGTAGTGTCCACTTCAGAAGGTCCTTCTTCCTTGAAATAAATCATGATGTCAGCTTAAGTAGAAGAGACTAAAACAGAAAAAAAAAAAAAAAAAAACAACCCTCAAAAATCTCTTGCAATGAGGTATCACACTGTGTAGGATGTACACTGTAGCTTATTGCACTAGATGATACTGTGGAATAAATTGTGTGAAATGACTAGTTTCTAGGTCTGAAAGTCTGTTGAGCAGATAGGCTGAGAAGAAAAGCTTGTGATCACAAGCACAGCACTACATAAAGACTGTTTTCAGTGCCAGCATGTTGAGCATGTCTGCATCTTGAGGCTGCACTGAATGAATGGCTTGAGCACAGCGTTGGGGTTTGTATCATGCTATTGCATGATGAATGTGACTAGTGATGATGAATGACTAGTGGTGAAATTTATTAAATCTCAGAGCTTTCTGGAAAGAGAGTGAGGAAACTCCTGTTGACTTCAAGAGAAACAGAGTCAGACCATAGGTCAGGGTCACAGAGAGGCTTGTGACGGAGCTGTAACAGAAGCTCAGATTTCTGTTATTACCTTAATAAAAAAAATCCATCTCCCTTTATGAACTGAAACTCCTCCTCCTCCAACACATTTTCTCCTGAAGTATTTGGGACAGTTTATTTATGGCCCCAATTTTCCTTAGTAACTTGAATACTTGCCCATTTCCCAGGAAAATTCTCTACCTTCTAATGATCCATTTTATAAACTGCAGCTATAACAAGGACCTTTTAAGGAATGGGGGATGCTATGGGAGAGGTGAGGTTGTTCATTTCTGTAGAACAACTGAGTGAAATCCTAGATTTTATTACATTTCATTTTCAATTCTTACCTTTCTATGGCCTCTGCCTCCTTACTTCTATAAACTGGACCATTATTGCCCTTAATTCTTAAACTGTCCTTTTAACCAGATTTGCTTCACTATCCAACCTATGCAGCGTTCTCATCAAATCTAGTTTGTAAACACTCTTGGGGCACTCAGAGGACAAATGACTAGATGTTTGGAAATACATTATAAAATATTCTATTTCCTGCAGCTTAATGGAAAGTTAGAACCGTGTCCTAAGAAGAATTTATTTGATGTGTGATGCTGAGCATCAACCTAGAGTGCACTTTAGCTTACTTGGGATTTTATTTACTAAGCATCACAGAATATAAGGGCAAGTTGGAGTGGATGTGAAAGTAATGCATTCTTCATATGTATGTATTGGACATGTCCACTGATGTGAGACTGGGTTGATGTGACCATCCTTATGCAGGATAGCTCTGATAGTGAGTTAAGTAATGGCTAAACCATTCCCTGGTGTCAGACAGGGCTGTAGTTGTTTAGCTTTGGAAAGCAGTGATGTTCCCATTTCAGAAGAGCGATTCTGGATTGCACAGAAAATCTTACTGCCAGGGAGGGGGAAGAGAACTAAATCATGAGGCTGTAAAGACAATAACCTCTTGTTTTCTGTAGTGAGCCACTATCATTCATGTGTGCTACAGATTCTTTTATAGGCAGCAATAAACTTACATTCTGGCACACTTCTTAAACCATTCAAACTGCATTGTGAGTTGTTTGTGTTTGGACCTAGTCAGGAATTTTCTTATTAAATGACTTGTCACTAGAAAAATGCTGATTTCTTGATACAAAATATTTTATGGAAGAATATCAGTTTCCACAAGCCTCAGCCAAGGCACAGAAGAAATTTAATAGAAATTCACCTGCCAGGCAGATTCTTGTTACTCCATCTCCTGTCCTGCTAAGACCCATAAATAAAACTATTATCCTAGATGCTTGCTCTTACTTCTTTGAGAGGCTCTCACTAGAAGACAGAGTTAGCCTGGAGGATAAATTTATGAAGGATGTCTGACAATGGATAACAGCTTAATCACATGGTAACTAATGGAATCACATGGTAACTAATACAGCATCTCTTAAAATATCTTCCATTCCAGTGTTTTCAAGACAGTGTGTGTGTCTTTTTTTTTTTTTCCGGAGTTGTTATTTCAATCATATAATTCAATCTTTTGTTAAGAATAACTGCTTGAGTCATCACATAGAGTCAAGGGTATAGGGTCCTGGTAGATCTTGAAAAGACAGAGTAATTCAATGGTGACAGAGCATCCTCTGAAACATGCGATCTCACACATTTTTCTATTTTCAGCCTATCAAGCTTGGAGAAATCCGTCCTAATTAATTTAGCCAGGTTCCTATTGCAGCAGATGTACTTTCAGCGGCAAAAGTCACCCCCTTTTAATGGCTTCCTTGCTTCTTTCCAATGTATCCTCATAGAAAGAAGCATTAAAATTTATATTTTCATATTTCTCTTCACTAAAAATTTGCAAGGGACACCTATCAATGGTCATAACAACTTATGAAATGATTCGTTTTATTAGTTGCATTTTACCAGTGAAAGCATTTCCTCCACAGAGGCTTTAATGTACTTGAAAGAAATGTAATACGGAGGCACAGAAAAGTTCTACAGCCTTTAAGAGACTTTATCCATAGCAGTCCAAGTAAGTCTTAGTAGGGACTGCTGTGGTGCTCTCCATATTGCCTCTCTTCCCTCAGTCTATTCTTATTCCTCCTTCCTTGCAGTTCTGCCAACACAGGAATTTGGTTCAGAGAATTAAATGTGCAGAAAACCATTCACAGTCTTGGGTGATAAGTATTCCAATGGTTTAGTTCCTTATTTTTGTTCATGGTGTGGTAAAGTGAAAGCAAGTGTAGACACAGGAGACACAGTCGGAATACATGGCGGAGGGAAAGAGGAAACTGAACTGTTTTATCATGGATCATCTGCAGACCTTTGGGACCAATGTCTGGCCTGTGGTCTGTTTTTACTTCTTTCCTGTTTGGATTTGCTTCTATCTCTGTTGAAAGCACAACGAGTTCTGTCACAGCTGCCAGGTTTCCCAGGTCACCCCTCTATCCTTCTGTCAGCCACCCAAGATTTGATGTCCATTTAGCTGACTAACTCAGGTAATTCCTTATCAGACCAAGGAAAGATGACAGTTGTGCTCAACACCATTTTAACTAATATATATCAATCCCACATTCTGCTAACTGTTAAACTGTCCCTGTAAAAGTGGGTATCAAGTGGCTATTCTTTCAGCACTCAATTTTATTTCTGCTCACCAACTATGTCTGTGATAGTAAACACAACAGGACCATGGTCCA
Organism: Eudromia elegans; assembly: GCA_003342815.1. NCBI lineage: Eukaryota > Metazoa > Chordata > Aves > Tinamiformes > Tinamidae > Eudromia > Eudromia elegans. Next base: position 48,139 of record PTEX01000150.1, on the reverse strand, counting down.
GGTTCAAGCACTACCATGCTCTTTTCCATATTGTTAAGTTTCTTGCACATTCCTAGTATAGTTTTGTCGTGGGCCAGCTAGCTCTCACCTTAGAGGAATGCCTGGGTGTTGTTCAAGGTAGACAACGGCTACAGACCAGTAATGTATTGGCATTCCCAGTAAATAATTAGGATGAGCTGAACATGTTTTTGAGAGTAATGAATGTGAGCTACACCATGTCCATGCTTCTCATGAGTACAGAAGGGGCTGTGGCCTCTTAATTACAATATAGCTCCCCTTCCAGGGGAGCTGACAGTGATGTGTCTGTGAACATGTCCTGGATGCTACAGATGATAAAATGAGTTCACTGTTCCTGGGAAGAGCCAGATCTACTACGAGCCGTAGCTCAATTTCTGTTCATTTTTCCCTTATTTCTGGTTTTGTGGCAAGAAAGAGGTTACAGCATGCAGCCGTTCTCTTTCCAATATTTTAAAGTGATTTTCTTTTTTTTTTTTTTTCTCTCTTGTATATGTTTAATATAAAGTTAAAAGAATTTTCATGGAGAGGATTGGCACATGACTAAGCAGTTTAGATCTCAGTAATAGTAATCCCCAGCCTTCTTCAACTGCTTAATACTATTGAAAGATTATGTGAGCCATTTTCTGACTTTAAAACTATTTATTTCGTTATGATTAATATGACAGGTCTTGGGAGGCCAATTGGATATCCATACTGATAACAATGACTATTTTGTAGGTAAATTTTATTCTTTGAAAAAATGCTATCTTATAATGGTTTTGCATGTCATAATTTATGTATATTTGCTGCGTAATATTGACTGAAAAATGGAAAAAACAGCTTTTAGATATTTTTTGCAAAGAAATTGCCTTTGGATTTTTTGATTAAAAATTAATGCCCCCCTTTTTTTTCCTCCCTGGCACTAATATATACTTGCTCTTACACTTCTGACCTGCAGTTCGATATACATTACTCCAAGTTACTCTCTATTGTTTCACTACAAAATTCCTTCAGAGGAAAAAGCATTACATTCAACTGACGATTTTATTCCTTATTCCTAGGTGGTATTGATTCATGAACTTTATTTTAAAAATTTAAGTGATAGAATCCAGGCATCCTGCCCTTTTTTTTTTTTTTTTTTTTTTTTTTCTGCTTTTAAGTCAGTACCAGTGGAAGGAAAGTTATGAAGTACCTTGTGGACTCGGATCTCAGTGTTACAGAAATGTTCATTCTTGCTGTACTTTTAATGATGCAGTTTCAAGGGAGATAGAATACACTGCACATATATAAAAGGAAATCTTAAAATTCTGTAGAATGTATAGCAGAAAGGGAAGAGACAAGCTGTGCTTGCTCCATAAAAACACAGTCCAGATTCTGTCCCTTACTCAGAAGGAATATAGAAGGAATATGCAAATATATCTTGGTATCTAAGAATTCCTTTTTCTCTTTTATTAGTGTTGTTTATGAATTGATGTAAAATGCTAAAATTATCAGAATGATCTATAAGATATTTAAGGTCAAGTTCTGCACTGCACTATACAGTCAGTTATTCATGGCTTCCTACAAAAAAATTATAGCTAGTCTTCGAATCTTCTAAGCAAGCTAATAGGAATGGGTCTTACAACTCTCTTGTTACATTGACAAGGAAAACAGTAATTTGTATTCTGATAGATTTAATTGAAAAATTAGCTACATTAGGATTTTAGAGATCTCGCTGCCCTTCAGGGATAGGTAAAATGTATACATAATTCGTGAGCATTCTGTGAATGTCTGTTCCTGAGCAAGATAGATATCTGAAAATTCTCATTTGTAGGACATACTCAATTCTCTGTTCAGGTGAACAAAGAAAAAGTCTGTGCCACATTGCAAGCCTTGTGTAGTCAGTTACACTGTAGATGCCATAACAGCCACACACCATATTTGCTTAGGTTAATATACTTTTTGTTTAGTCTTGCACAACCCAATTGCCCTTACCAGTGGTGCAAATTTCTCAGTGCTAGAGCATGGAGCTTTGAGTATCTTGTCTCACCTCTCACTTTTCATTCTGGAAAAACACTGTGGGTGACTATAAAGGTTTTGTGAGACAAAGGTAGTAGACAATCAGGACCAGATCTGAAAAACGTCTCCGGTGGAGTGTGCAGGCCTATATGCTATATATCTGCCCAGGCTTTAGACCAGACAGATGCCTCTCAAGATTTTTGGGAGCATCCTTGTCTTGACAGAGCTGAAAAAGTTCATGTCCATTTTAATTTTCATGCTCTGTGACACTCTATATACATATTTCATGCTTCAAGACAGGCTTCAGCATTTTGAGATCTTACCTACAGGACAGGACATCTCAATAAAGCAGCTAAAACCATAACTTTCTTATAAAACAATAAATGAATCTTTTTTTTTCTTTCTGTGAAGAACAAGTAGCAAAAACATTTTTGTTGGAAATACACATTGAGGTTCTTTTGTTCCTTAAATGTGCAAACCCATATCTCGGAATACTTGTCCACAGAATAAGCCTGAATAAAGTAGGTGCATTGGCACTTACCATCTCTCCTCTTGAAATGGTGCAGAAAACAGGTAAAGACACAGTTTAGAGAAAGGATTTTGTTTAGGACACTTACATAATAAAGGCAAGGCCTAGGAACTGCTCCCTCCGTTAAGCACTGTCTGTATCTGTGTTTGGATATATTACATACACAGTGCTAGGTGGGCAGTTGGATTTCTCTGAAACAGAGACAAGATGATTGCCCAGTTCCTGGAAAGGCTTAGGCTCTTATGCTGAACAAGGCCAGCTCCTACCACCACGTCCTCTATATATTCTTTCAAAAAACTGTGATTATAAGGAGGGATGCAGTAACCTGCCTATGGGAATTAATATGCTTTATGGATTTGAAACATTTCCTTCTGAAAGTCTCAGGGCTGGAAGAGGAAATATGTGTCCATGTCCATGCATGCTGTCCTTTATTTGGGGCTGCTCAAGCTATGAGTGTGGCTGAATATGCTGATCCCTTTCTGGCTGTCTAAATGTAATGGGTTTCTTGACTTTGTGCCAATAGCCAAGGAAACAGGGTTAAATTTTAACACAAGCAATTGGGTGCCCACAGGTTATGCCCACATTTCTTTCTCTCTGCTTTGAAGGCCAGCGTGGGTCTAGGCAATATGTAGTCACCACAGTCTGATTTTTGATGAAAGGTTGATATGAGACCTTTGGAAAGCACACACGTAGGCATTTGTTTGCACTTCTGCCTGTGGCAAGCACTGGGGGTAGTTGCTCCTGCTTACTGACGAGTGCTAGGGAAAGAAAGGAATTGCACGTAACCCTTGAGGCAAAGGTCCAAGCTTGTTTTGATGTCTTAGAGCTGGTTGATTTGAGATACCATTTTAACTTGATCACACAAGATGAGGTAGAAACATTTTTTTTTTTTTTAATTTGGCAGACTAATAGAACAGATGAATAGAACTCATTAAGAGACAGATTCTCTGTCTTAGAAAAAATTACTCTAACTGTAGTAGAAACTAAGTCGGAGTAAAAGGGGTACATGCTTTGGGATGATCTAAAATAGTTCTAGGAGTTAAATACTCACACATTTATAGCAAGTTTTCTGTGTGACCTTGGAGGCAAGTACATGAAAAATTACTTCAAGAGAGACTTTCCTACTCCCTGTGATAAAATGTATCTACAAGAACCTGAACTGTTCAAGGCTCTTTTAAAACATTATCTTTATTTCTCTAAACATTTTAGAAGAAAATTCCTAGTCCCAGCTGCATCTCTTTGAAAGAACATGACCAAGAATGTACTAAGGCAGCCTGTCCTCCCTCTGCCCCTACCTGGGCGGACCCACCAAACAAGAACTTATTCTCTGTCTCTTTCACTTTCCATTTTCATAGACACTTCTTTTTTTTTTTTTTTTTTAAGTGCCTCTAGTAAATGTGAATATTATATCCTATTTAATATTTGCCAGCTCTTTCAAAATAGTATTAACTGTGGATTGTATTCAATTATTGCCTTGTTAATGGTCATCAACAGAGCTGTTAAATAAGACTGAACTTAACATCAAACTATTACAGGATGCAGAAAAAATGTGTTCCCTATACAGGTTTTTTTTTTTAATATATAATGAAAGGTGGCTGATCAGGGAAGAACAGTTCAGCTAATATAAGGCAAGAGAATATTCAATAACTGTGTTTTTCTACAATTTTTGTTATTTAATGAATGGAACGTACAGTTTTCTTCTTTGGATTTATATGGTACCATAAATGACAGAGAAGCAGACCAGCAATCATGTCTAATAAGACTGTTTTTCTATCAGAGTTCTGGGATACTGGGTTTATGATGTTGCAGGTGCCTGGAGATGGTTAAGACCACAATGGTTATATGCACATTTGATTTTACTTATTACAATACATAGATGTAAATACGGAAAGTGCCTCTCTCTGCTGATATATATTTCTGGGAGACACAGTACTTTGATTTATTTTTTAAATACTTCCTCATTATATACAGGGAGTAGATGAATCTTTCCGCTGTGAAAGATAAAGATCATCATGTTTCCAATATAACTTATTTAAAATTATGTGGCGTCAGTGGAATCAGGGACCTATTTTTATACTTCTCCACTTGTTTATAAGTTGGTGCTTAGATAACTCTCATCAAATACTAGGAAAAATATGTCCAACCATTTCCCATGGTTAAGGTACCATGCAACAGTGTAAATCAACACAGTTTAGATGAGCTCAACAGAACTGTATTGATTTATTGCAGCTGAAGATTTAGTCTCATTATTTTGAAATGTATAGCTATACATACAACTCAGATTAATGTTACGTTTTTGAAGCATTTTGCATTCACTAAGAGATAGAAGGAGGAGTTTCAAAAGGATTCAGAACTGCCCCAATGGCTGAAACCAGTAAGGTTTTTACTGTGTCATCAAAACATAGTCAAAGTTATGTGAATGTTTGGTCTTTCAGATATTTTTTTTTCTGACATTTTTTGTGAGTAGCTGATGTGTTAATTAAGTTTATTTCTACCTCTCCTGTGCCCCTACAAAAAGAATGGAAGGTTCAGAAATCTTAATTTAACATAAAAACTAATTTATATACAATCAAGTTTGAAAGCATTAGAGAAAGGGAAGCCAGACAACAGTGACCAGGTTCTCATAGGTTTATAGAACAGTTCCTGAATTTTTATGCACATGGTTTGTAATGGTGTGAGACAATCCTTCCATGAATGTTCTCTGACTAGGGTTGAGAACAAGGAGCATTTGTGTGTAGGTAGGAAATCACAGAACATGAACTCATATGTCCCTCCAGATGCAAAGCCCTTTTCTTTGGCTGTGGTATCTGCTCAATTGAAACAAGAAAGAAGATGAGAATCCTATGTCCCTCATTGCTCAGTTTCTATGATAAGGAAACCAGCTGATAGGTTAAATGAGCTGTGGTGATTGCCAATATATTCCCCTATCCAGATGAAAGAGATGTCAGAACTACGGAGCATCTAAATGCAAAGAGCTTTTTAAAACATTTCTGAGTTATTTTTAGTTAAATAAACTGAAATTCTTACTGTTTTCAATACAAATAGAGGCTGTCCTGCTGAAAACACAATTTCATATTTGATTTCCTCTATTGTTTCATCTGCTAGCCTTAATTTACATGTGATTACATGAGGCAGCACTGGAGATTAGAAGAAAAGAAAGAGTATATAGCCATTCTTCTATTCTATTTCTTCTATTTATGATGTGAAGCCTGCTGTAACCTCTTCCCATCCTGAGGACAGTTCTTGGAATGCTAAGTCTGAATGAAATGTCATTAATACAAAAAGAATAGCTTTTAGAAAGAACTTTTCCTCTAAAAAGCTTAGTCAAGTTCTTCCTGGGTAGTGTCATCTGCCAGGACCACCGTCCTTATGCCTCCTGCAGGTTTTACTGAACTCAGGTGAATCAACTTTCAACCATCTTGTAGGTATACCCTTATTCATTTTGAAACTGACAATGTTTCTGTATTGACTGTCCTTTTTGTCCCTACTAATTCCTTCATTTTAAATGTGATGATTTGGCAATACATAGGGGGAAAAAACACCATCAACAAAAAACCAAAAAACAATCTTAATTGACTGTATGACCCATATGTAGATAGATTATAACATTTTCTTACAGATGGAGTTTCTTTTAGTTTTAACTATGCTAATTCCTTTATCTAATTAATACTTTTATCAGTATAATAAATATAAGCAGTATAATAACCATATGTCCTGTTTTCATCTTCTTCATCGTCATCTTCTCTTCTTTTTTGCTAGGGCAGTTTTAATTTAGCTGAATTTGCTTTTTCCCCATTTGTTACTGATAGACTGCTTTCTATGTGCTGACTGTAAATTTTTTTCTGGAAAGCTGCCTAGTTTCTCTCTTGAGCCTGATGCAAAATCTTCAAAGTAATACTAAGAGTTATTTATTTATTTATTCATAAGAAAGTGTTTTCAAGTAAAAGAAGATTCTTACATGGACCCTGAATTTCTGATTCAAGTTTTCTTTCTCCACTAGAAACTGAATTTTTGTGTTACTTCTAGAGTAATTTTAAGTGTGTCCAAGAATCAGCAAAACTGCAGGGAGTTATTTTTTCATTGTCATTCTTATTAATTGATCATTGATTTTGTATTTCATGAAGAAATGCAGAGTAGTCTGGAAAAGTGAAGTTGCTCTATGGATTGTCTGTCAGCAAAACAGCTGAAAGCCCTGTGTGTAAGTACTCTGGAGCACTATGTAAGAGCTTATTGCAGAGTAAATGCTTCCTAATTAAATATTGCTGTCTGCCATTCAGCTGCATTCAGACTCAGCAAACATATCTCTTGAAAAGCTTCAACCTCATTAAAATCAAGAAAAAGCTTTTCCTGATACCTACAGGAAAACACTGAGGTTTGAAGCTGTGCTAGTTTTATCTAAGGTTGAATGAAATCTCATTTTCGCTTTGGTTCTACAAAATGTGGTTGATGAGGTTTTGCAAGACCATCCATAGTTATCAGCGGCTCAGCTTTTCCATTTAAAAGTCTTCAAATTCTATGCCAGTATGAATGAATGATGGTCTGATGTCTCTGAAGCAGGGAAAAATGATTTTAAATGGGCAATTTCTTTAAGGATGCTGCTCGTGTTTGTGACCATGACCAGGGCTCAGTCTGAATGAGTAGTATTTCAGCATCTGCTTTTAGGCAACTGCATGGACATTAAAGAAATAAAATTAAATCCTCACTCACACATTAGTTAAAACATAATGGCTTGTGTGATGTGGATTTTCCTTTTTCAGAGAATGTAAAGGAAATGCTTTTTTTTTAAAGAATAGCCTTGTTTAAAAGATTAAAAAGAAAACCTTTAAATTTCTGATACCTTACCTATCACCTTATCTATAGTATAACAAAAGGTCTATATTGTATAGCCACAGCTGATCATAATGAAATGGTTTACAAATTTTAAACTAACTTTGGAAATTTTTTGGAATTATCAGACAAAATGAGATACAAAAGTAGTATATTGTCCTAATCCAGTGGCTGCAGAAATCAGTGAGCATATTGGCAGTCTGCTTTTCACCAGAGAGTAAGTTCTGCCTAAGGCAACTATAAAGCCAAATAAGCAAAAAGTTTGGAAATGCTTCTGGGAATTGAAAGCAAGAAATGTAAAATGTAGTATATTAAAAGTGAAGCTAGAAGCAGTGAGAACTCATTGTTTTCATTTGTAAAAGTATGGTGGAAACTACTGCGAATATATAGTTCTGTTCTAAATCAGATGTGACAGTGAACTGTTTTATGAAATATTTTTAAAAGAAAATCTTGATTTGTTGAAAGAATATTTTTAACGAAGGAAACTGTCAAATTCAAACATTACTTCAATGCAAGAGCATTAAAAAAAAAAAAATCACAACATTTCTTTTAGACAGTTTTGCAAGGCATCTGGCTTCCTAATTTTTTCTTCCAATCAAAATGTGAGCAAATTGGAACAAATGTAAGCAGTCAAACTCAAATGAAAACATTTTGAAATAGCTGAAACTAGCAATTCTTGTTGACTCACCAAATCCATTTTTGATTCAGTAGTTTTGAGTTTCTAGAATGAATGTGACTAAAAATTTGCAGTACCCTGAAGAGTCTAAGAAGTAAAAAAAATCTCAGTTTTGCTCAAAACAGCACTATATCTGTGTTAATGCATACTACCTCAGCTCTAACTGACAAAATTATGTTCTATTTGTTTTATTTAGATGATGTTTATCGGATAGGGTGACAAAAGCAAGGTCATAAAACTTGTCTAGAAGTACATATTTTATGCAACTTTAAGTGCTATTGAGTCTGAAGGAAATAATGATATCTTTATTTATCGCAATGTCCAGGAAGGAATGAAAGATTTTACGATTATTTTGACCATCACACTTAATTGAAATGAGAATGTGTAAATTTTCTGTTAGAGTAAAACAGATGGAAGTACTATAATATAGTTGCAATTTTCTCTACCTTAATTCCTCTTTATAAGCTGGAATCTCCACCTCATTACCTAACATTAATGAATTCATGCCACACAAGGTTCAGTTAAGGGAAACAATAAAGAAGTAAATGCAAAATCTAAAGCAGCAATGAAATTATCATCTGAAGAAAAACCTTACATGATTCACCATGTCAGTAAAGGTACAGGAATAATTGGTTATATGGATCACTGCTCTTGCTGTGATGTATCAGAAATCACTGGATCAATCTCATATGCACATATCCCTGGAGAGAGCGTGACTAGGAGAACAATTGCCTTCCTGGGGAAAAAAAAAAGAAAAAAGCAAAACCCCAAAACCACCATCCACTGTCTGTTTCATAAATTATGTCATGTCTTAAAAATATGTGGATTCAAATCTTTCCTTTTAGACTCCAACCACCTATTTCAGATATTGTATCAAATGTCTGCAATTCTGTTACATTTAGCAGCCTAGGCTGTAGGTATAGTATGCACTTGCATGGTGCAAGTGCTGTAAATATTAACAGAGGATGAGACATTATAGGTGAGTGGGACTGGCCATGGAGATGGCCATCTTTTCTTTTAATTTCATTCACCCAGGTAACCTCTTGATTTAGGCACCTGAGGCACCAGGTGAGTTAGAGGGCTAAACCTAGACTTGACCTTCCTGACTTAAACACTAAAAGTGGATGTTGTTAATTTGAAGCAATGTCCCAAGCCCTGCTTGGAAATTGGGAATATGTCTGATGTTTTAAGTTGGAATATGCTGCTTGATCTCCTAAGGAAATCTGAAGCTGAGTGTGTTTTTCATTTCAGTGCATAGTACAGACAAATATTCCTACGTTCATCGAAAACATCGCCTTGCATGCCTTATAGGACATGTGCAAAACTGTTGGGCTGACGAAGGCCTCTTCAGTCTTCTGAAGTTACCAGATTTGCATTGGGAGTGTTTAACTGTAATTTGCTGCTCTTACAAATGCCAAGTCTGTCAGAAACTGGGGTCAAAAAGAAAGTTGCATGTGTCATCAATGAGAAAAAATCTCTCAGAAGGAGTCAGTTTTCACTAAAAGTCATGGCACAGAGCTCACTCCTTTTCACAGCTCTCCCATGAACTGGAAGAAGCAGTTTTTGTTTATAAGTAATATGAGAAAGTAGCCTAAATGCCTTTCACAATAGTCATTTGGTCAAAGCAGCAGAAAGTAGTCATATCACTCACACTCATGAATCTTTTGAAAGGCCAGTGAGTGACTCATTAGAAAGTTATGTAGCACTTGTGTGAGTTTGTGTTAGACCTTACTTACCAGAAGTGTAGAACAGCATTACATATATTAGCTAAGGCTGTGCTTTCCACTTTCATTACATCCCTTTCCACCTAGGTCCCAATGGGAACCGCTTTCTAGTGAGTGCATAATGTAAAAAGATCAATCAGAAAAACACAATTTAATTTTAACACTGTTCCTTCTAGCCTCCATAAATATCCACAGATCCAAAAGGTCATGGAAGGGTTATTTAAGTTGTAGATTATATGTCTAGTGGTTATTTTAACATAATTTTTAAAATAACTGTACTGTGATTGTGATGAGGGGCAGAGAAAAGCCTAAAAGATTTTCTGATAGCCTGAATTTGTGTTCTATTTAGTGTAAAATACTAATTAAGATATAATAAGGACTGGTCCGTGATAAAACAGGGAGCAATGAAGTAGGTTGATGGGATAGAAAGTACAAGATGAAATGAAGGACCAGTCAAGTCTATCAAAAGTTTACATAGTATGTTTCTCTGTGCTGCTACTATTAATATTTATATTTATATTCAGAAAGATATGAGATTTCAATACCTATGTATCAGATTTGAGCAGAAAAACTCAAATTATAAAATTGCACAGTACTTAAAACATACATTGAAAACATGAGAGTTGATTTTTATGATATTTTAATATCTTTGATTTTAAAATAAATTTCATCTTTCTATCTCTAACAGTAAAAAGATCTTTTTTCCATATTAGCCATATTCGCTCAGGTCTTTATCAGTTACTTTATACAGAGATCAGTAGCCTTCTTTAAATTCATTGCTGTTATGCACAGGCACCTGAGATACAACAATAGACCCGTGAATTTACCAGGTGGGTCATCTAGCATGTCATACCAGGGTGGTTTGAGGGAGGAGTGGCTGCCTTTCGGTTTCACAATCTATGTATATTTTTCTGATTTACATTCAGCTCTTGTACACAGTTTCTGCAGAAGCACTACATAATTTCATTGTAGGGAAAAAAACACCAGATGAGCTTTATATATGGTAAAAGTTTGGTTAGTATGTGCTATTTTCTCTCTATCTAGAAGAGAATAGAGAGGTGGGGGGGTTGAGATAGGAACATGATTATGTGTTGCCATTCATTTGATTTTTTTCTCATCATGAATATGTTATTTTCCTCATGACCCCTGCAAACTGGCATTAGCATTAGATGGCAAGTGAACAGACCTCTCTAAAAATATAACACTTTAACAAATTGTTTTGCAATGACTGCATGCAGCCGTCGGGCAAAAACACTGTTGAGGATGACAGAATTTCAATACAGAATGTGAAAGTATTAAAATAATCTGTGGATTGACTGGAAAAGAAAAGCCTGATTAAATTTGCTTGATAGCTTCTGAGGCAGTAAAGGAACCAGACGTCTCTGTGTCTATATTTATTACTGGAAGCCTCTGTTCATTCTTCCAGGCTACTGTAATAGAGGGGGAATATTGTCTCCTCTTGGGAACTGAAAGGCTCAGCCTGGAAGACATTGTCACTATTCTGCTATTGAGTCTGAATTTCTGTTTTTAAGGCAGAATGGGAAAAAGTGTTCTCCACCTTCAGCCAAAACTAAAAATAACCTACTATTTTCCTCTTCTTTGCAGGCCTTAGAAGCACTGACATTCTGTAAAAAATAATGGTCAACTTTGAATACTTCTGAAGTTCAAAATAAACAGTGTGGAGGGGAACCAAGGGGTGTCTAAACCTGACTCCCTAATGCAAAGAAGAGCTTGCATTCAGAAAAACATCTACCTGTTGCCTTTTTTGGTTTAATTTGGGATTTTTTTAAGGTTATTGATTTTAAGCTAACTCTCATAAAACATAGTTTAACAGCTGCCCAAAACATATTCTGTTAATATCTGGCATTTCGTTCTTTCATTTTTATGGTTTCACCCCTGAAACTGGATGAAAAAATGACAGATAAAAACAGTATTTTAAAATCTATCTTTAAAAACTTTTTGTTAAAGGTGATAATAAAGGAAACAAAAAAATAAAGATTTTTTTCTAGATATTTGGTATACTATCTGCTATTCGGAGAAAAAAACCCTGAAAATAAAAGTCTTATTCTATTACTGAATAAAACTTAAATTGAAAACTTTAATTTGATTCAATTACAAAAGGTAGGTCTCCCTTATGTTAACCTCATTGCAAACATCCATATATGATCAGGTGAATACTTCTTGTGATGGACCTGTCATGGACCTGTTATATTTATCTTCTGATGTCCACAGTTTCAAAGCTCTTTAAGCAGCTAAAGAGTAAGCCATTTCATTTTCATATAGTGGAGACTAAATCTGCAAATATGTTAGCATTTTTATCATTATGGCTGTGACATTTTCATACTGATAAAAACAACTGTATAAGCAATTATATTCACAATATTTTTCACAAGTTTTACCTGGGTAGTTGGCATAAAAATGTGTTGGCAAAATATCACTTTTACTGGTTTAAGGTCCATCTCTGCTGGGAGAAGTTTCTTTTTTTATAGAGATAAATAGAAACAAGACCTTTTAATAGAGACAAGACCAAAAAGAGGAAGATGATTGCATGCTCTCTAAATGGTAGTTTGCCACAATTGTTTTGTCCTGAAGTAAATCACCGTAGGATATTCTGACTAAGGGTCTTTCATTCCTATCTGGCAGTTGCAAACAAGCAACAATGATGTGACTTGAAAGACTAGCACAGAAAAAAAGTGATAGAATAAGTTTTGCAGAAAATTTCATTTATTAACTGCTACTTAAACCATATATGAGTCTAGTAAAAGGTGAAATTGCCTTATGCTTCTAGAAAGAAAAATCAGAAAACTTTCTCATTTTCTTTCTTAGCATGGTATTAGTTTCGGGATTTCAAAAGTTGCTGTAATTTCATTGTGGTAGGATTGAATATCTGCGGTGAGATGATTTCACATTCCTGAAATGGAGAATTTCACCAAATCCTTCATAAAGTGACCAGTGCTGGCTCTGATCTTTCTCAGCCTATATTGGCTATTTCCACAACACAATATTAAATGTTCTGGGATTGTTCTCTGACTCTGAAGCCAGGTAGCATGAAGCAGTAGCAGTCCTATGTTAACAGCTTTAAACTCTCTTACCCTTCAAAACAAAGTATCTGCACGAAAACTGTCTATTGGAAATTGTCTCCAGCTCTGGATTTGTGCCTTACATTGTTTTTAAAGTGTTTGTTGAGTTGGGCCAAAGTCATGCTAGAAAAAATGCTAATAATCAAACTGAGTAGACATCAAGGCACCAATGCTCAACATGGAGTTCTTTTCATCTAAAATATGTCAGAAATATCACATAAGGATTTCACATGAGGTAAAATTTCTGTTCCCAGGAATCATGGAAACAGATATAATGTGAACATTTTCATACCTCTGCAGGGAGAAACACTATAACAGCTATGTATAAGCTGTGCACCTAAATGGACAAAAACCATATTGTCTTCCTCATTGCCTCAAGTGCACTATACTTCAATCTTTTTTTCCTCTGCCACGTTGGTAGTGAAAGAACCTGGAGATAATTGGATGCAAATCCTAACATGTGCTATGAAATCACACAATAGTTTGACACAGGAAGAAAGATCTAATTTAGCTAAATGAAAGCATGAAAGAGCTTGCAGGTGAATGGAATGTGATTTCCTTTTCAGAGCATTTTGCAAGTATGCTAAGGCAATATCACTGCTTTTGTATACAACAGCATACAATATTTTGCATTTAAAATGAACAGAATTTGGAGCTTCATGTCTTACAAACAAACAAAACCAAATAAATTTCAGACATATGAAATACTTACATTTTTTTTTGATGCAGATTGAGGACTGAAACGTTAACTCTTATCTTTTCTCCTACAAAACCCTGTGTTTTCCGTGGAAGCCTGAATGATTCTGTAATTTTTGAATTCTCATTAATGTCATTATGCTATTTTTTTGCTTTTGTAATGTTTTCTGATAAATGGAGTCCAAGTATTTCTGAAATAGTTTGTATTGAGGATTGTTCTTCTTTAAAGACAATATTGGGTCACTGACTAAGATTTTTCCCTGAAACTTCTCGAGACAATAGATTAAATACAGTTTTAGGAAAATAAGAGATTATTCTGGATATCTGTCTGGATGGCTGTCATTTCAGCCAAAATCCTAGAGGTAGAAAAAGAAATCAAGGGACAGAAAGGTAGGAAGGAAATTTTGGTATACAAACTGTAGACTCATGAAGACATATAGGAAAATCTTTGAACGGCAGAGAAGCAACAAACAGATTTTTGTAATAGAAAATGAGTAAGGAGGGGAGAACATGGCTATCCAAGGTCAAAATAGAAGATCTCAGATGGAAGAAAACTGCTGTTCAGAAGACAGTTCTAATTTAGGAAAGAAAGATCATGAACAATTTTGGAGAATGTCCAAGAGTTCTGGGAAATGAGAAGGGTGAGAAATCAATGTCAAGGGTTAGTACAGATCTGTTCATTTCTTATGCTGCTAAATAGAGATTGACAGGCCTTGAGAATTCACTGTGTGCATTACATATATCAAATGTCCATGCAAATGCTTAAACCACAGACAGGACAAGTAGTTCCTTCTGTGGGATTTGAGAGAATATGTGAGAACTTCTGGTATTTATGGGAATGGAAGCAAATGGCTCTATACTCAACACCTATCAGCACCGATGATGAAGCTAACACTTAAAATCATCCCTTCCCCAAGAAATTAAGCACAGGTGTGATTCTTCATTTGGCGCTCTTCACAGCAGTATCTATGAGGGAGAGGTCAATGACATGTGTAACTACCTGCTGGCCACTTATTCTTCCGTTCAATGGGGCTCCGTTTTTCCTGTAATCTCACAGCTCGGAGGGGTACAGTTGATTGGCTTTCCTTCTGTTCATCTTTGATTCACAGCAGTCTCCTACACCTCTTTCATAGGTCCTTTTCTAACTTCACTGATAAGGGATTTCTGTGTCCAATTAGTAAGACTAGTGTATCAGGCTGTAACTAGATAATTAAAAGAATGAAAAGAGACAGAGTGACCTTGGTTCACAAACCTCTACGGGCATTTTATAAAACTTTCAAGATTTGAAGAAAATATATTAATATTATTTTCTCTCTTGTTCATCAGGAAATGGGTGATTGTTCATATATAGCTTCAAGGCCTCTCTAAAATCAAGGAAAAGGTGAAATTCTTTTTTTTTAAACTCTCCTTTTGATAATTATATGTTATGCACTTTTCCAGTTTCAGAATAAGTAGGTGACTTTACTGTATTTTATCTAAAAGTATGTTGTTTATTTTGAAGGAAGAACAGGTATTATGTCTTGTGTTTTTGCCAAAATGCTATGACTGGTATCATTCTTATGGTAAATCCAGAGCAATGGAAACCATAGAAAGCAGGAAAATCTCGTGCATCATTTTATCTTACCTGAATTCACAGGTTCCTTTTAAGAAGGAGCAAGAGATATGCGCTACCTGGGGTAAAATAAATGTTGTGATTGGGCTCCCCTGCTTATGCAATTTAAATAATGGCATATTTGTGCCTTTAGCAGAGAACAAAGGTCTAATTATACAAAGTGACAAAACACAATGAGAGAGATGCAACATGTAGGCTGGAAATTCTTACTTTCCTTTAAGGATCTAGAAGATAAACATGTTGTTCACTTATTCAGGCTTCAGTGATAAGTCAGTGGAGAGAGATAGGCAGAATTGCCAAGAGCTATCCTATCCGAGGGCAAATAATCCAAAGAGGTGCGGGGGAATACATGTCTCGAAGTGCTATTCTTTCTTCCTAACTGTTTTTCTCTCTGTTGATTACAAGCCTGGTCCAGATAGCTTACTTAGACTAGATGTTCAAGTTTTAGTTATCTTAAGCTAAGAAGGAGAAAAATAAACACTACTAAGCTGATATGTAATTATCTTTGCATAAAAGTTTAAAGTGATATTTTGAATAATGAAATGCCAGTAGCTTGTCTTTACATCTAGGAGTTTAATTTTTTTGTAAATAATTTAAAAAATAAGTACATACCTAGTAAGAGTAATCTCTTGTTATCAGACATGTAGGTCCACAGACAATAAAGGAGGAAGGATAATACTTATTAATGAAGAATTTTTTCCTTTAGATATGTTCAGGTTCCAGTAGAATTGGATTGTTTAGTCTCTGCTGTGTGTCCATCTGATTTCAGGTATCGTGTTGTGTTCTATTTGCTAGGCTAATTTATTTTTCTCTCCTCGGTGTGTGTGAGTTTTCCTCTGTGTGTGTTCACTGAATGGAGTCTGCTCAAACAGCTAAATATAGCTATGTGGACTGAAAATGGATAAGTGTAAACTTAAATATTTCTCTTTTTTAAAGTCTTCTACAATCAAAGGAGCAATCTCTGGATCTTTATTTAGGGAACTGTAGGTTATATGAAAGTGTGCCCATTTCAATTGCAAAAGAATAGAATTTGTCCACTTCCAGAAAAAAACACTTAACTCAAAAAAATTAATAATTTTATTCTTTTAATTCCTTAAAAATATTTCTCTTCTGCAAAGTAGGTAGGGTGCTACAGTGTGTTCCTAAAAATCAACATTAAAGTATTCTGGCTCTACTCAGATTTCCCCATGCGTATACAGCTAGAGGCTGAAGCCAAAACATCTTCCAAAAAGGCATTCTCTAACTATTTGAGCAAAAAAATCCATCATCATTAAAATGGTGAACTTCACTGCTCAGAAATAAAAAGCGTTTTCACTCATGTATCTCTGCTCTGGGATTTGTTTTGTCCATGTCTGACATGCTTTTTCCCACATTAGCTTACTTCTAAGACATATTGCAAAGCCTGGACAGCAGGGTTTTGTTATGGCTGTGCAGGCAGGGTGTGAATTCCAGTTTTTTAGCATCAAACATTGTTCTATTTCTAGACAAGGATAACAACTGATTTCTTGCAAACAATGCAGTATCATTTTTACTGGTGGGCACTGCTTAAGGTTTCACTTGAAACATAATGGCACCTGTAAAAATGTGCCCTTAAAGTCACTGTTGCTCCTAAATCTTCCCTACAGCTTTCAAATTTTCTTCCCTGTAGGTTAGCTCTTTTTCTTTTACTGTGTTATATTCTGTGTGCAGTTTTTGCCGTTTTTGAAGTAAAGATTCCAATTTACAATCTGTCTATTATTGGCACTCAATTATTAAACCCCTTCACAATTAAGACATTCCAGTGTCTTTAGAATTTTTTAGGTCGGATTTAACTCTTTGCTCACATATTTGCCATCTATATTACAGTCCCCTGAAATTTTCCCTCATAGATGTTGTTGTTCCGTAATGCTAATTGGTGCCAGTGGAGGATACTTAAATGCCAAGCTATTTTCAGCTCATTTGCAGTTATTTCACTAACGAACTTGTACCATAAGCAGAATATAGCTAAAGCTCCAGCAGAAATGTATGTATTTGGATTTCTCAGAAGTGCTTCTGTTGAACTGACAAAAAGATCCACTTACTCATAAAATGCATGAACAAATTTCAGCTGGCCAATCAACATCTGTTATAGGGATAGATATGAGCCAAAATTTCTTGTTGTAGCACTCAGAGTTTGGCCCAGAAAACATGATTATTTAAACTCTTCATGGCTGGGTCCCAAATATAGCCTCATAGCCAACTAACCCAGCTACCAGAAAGGAAGGCTGTATTCCATATCCTGATTGAAGAAGAGGAATATTTGTCAAAGGCTCATTTTCCTTTCAGTTATTTCTTTTAAATCCTTTTTTCATTTTTGTTAAACTGAATTCTTATTTGCTGCTGTATTTTCAAGAGCTAATAACTAGAATTACTGCTGTTAGAAATTCTATTTAACTGAATATGCAAGCAGCCACATCCCTTGCTGACATTTGGGTATAGTTCTTTACAGAAACAAAGTGAAGTATGATAATAAAAAGTTCGCCAAAAAGCAGTTTCAGTGAATCAAAAAAAAAAAAAAAAAGGGGGAGATATCAATTTCAACATTCCTGTCCAAAATATTAGCATTTCAGAAGAAAAGCTCAAAGTTGATAAAATGCTGTTTTTACTGTTTTTTCAAACTTTCCAATTTTGTGACAAAGGCATATATCAAAATCCTGGCATTTTCTAAGGATACAGATTCAATGTTCTGAGCTGTTCCCCTATAAACTTTTTCATTTCCTGAGCTTCTCATATTGGAACAATATCTTAGATGTTGAACTGTGTGGTGGTTTTTTTTGGTTTTTTTTTTTTTTTTTTTTTTTTTTTTTTTTTTT
>PTEX01000150.1:0-28889 GCA_003342815.1 Eudromia elegans | reverse complement strand
CCCTCCCTTCCTCCCTCCCTTCCTCCCTCCCTTCCTCCCTCCCTTCCTCCCTTCCTTCCTCCCTTCCTTTCTTTCCTTTCTTTTCCCATTTTAACTTCTTAAAACATTTTCTGCATGGAAGCAGATAGTGGAAGAAAGAGAAGTTTGGCTCATCAAGTGTATTCTTCCTTCCTTTCCCTGCCTTGAAAAACTGAAATCCCTGCCCTTAGGGAGCAGTTGATATTCTCACAGTAGACAGAGACCCCAGGTTTCTCATCCATACTTACTTCAAAGTGAGGGTGGAATGGCCAGAGTTATAGTATTAAACCAATCTAAATGGATTTTTTCTTTGATTGATGTGATTGTGTTGCAAATTCCGGACTAGTAGCTGAGCATTTACCTGTAATGCTTTTTGTTTATTCTAGGCTCAGTGTTTTTTAAAGCTTTCATGTTACAGATAGCATCTCTTATCCGCCATGGTGTAAATACAAAGTTTCTCATTGTTAAATTTAAATCCATTTTCCTTTTTGAAGTATTTCCTTGAAGAATGTCTTAGTCTGTGTACTCTGCACTAAGTACCATATGCAGAAGCTTAAACAGGATAGAATCAATAATATTAATTTATTAAAATCATATCCTGATTGTTACATCCTTATTTCCTTTAGATTGACATGGAAATAAAATGAAATATGTTTATATTAAAGTATATTGAACCATTGATGTAAGAAAACTTTACTTTCATGGGATATCGTCAAAGGGAAAGAAATCCTAATGAGGGAAAAAAAAGTAAAAGCTTTTTGGCTTTTAATATATTTATGAGGAAGGACAAAGGTCAAAAGTTTTTCTTGATATGTATACAGCTATGGAGCCACAAGTCTCTAACCAAAATCAAAGCTTAAGACTGGAGAGCAGTGATGTAAGTATAGTTTTATCTAGCTTTAAAATAGCTTTTTTTATTTATTTATCATCACTTTATGTCCATCTAAAGAGCTAAATAAGAGTAGAAATACACACACACATACAAAAGCCACAGGTAAAGACATATGTATAACCCTATAAGGCAAAAAGAGTCCTGCTGATTTTGTGTAAGCTGATCAAACCATAAAGCGAATATACTTAGACCTAGGAGGGGAAGGGTAACTGTATGTGAGGAAGAATTTTGACCCTTGGAGCTTTGTCGTCATCCATTATGGCAGGGGTGCTCGTGGCATGCTGACTGTGAAACCTGGAAAAGCATGGGTGGAGGGAGCTGGAGAACAGTCAGCCAATGCTTCATGGTACTCCTGACCTTTTTTTCTGAAGAAGGGAGATAAAGTAAGGCTACTTTCATGAAATGTTTCAATTCTGGTGTAGTTTTGACAATGAAGAGGCCCTGATGTAAGAGGTGAAGGGCAGGAGATTTTAAGCATAGTGTTCCCTTAACTTGTTAACTTTTTTTCCTAGTCACTTGTTAAAAATCTCTCATCTGACTGGGAAAGATGCCTTCATGAATTCCCCTCTGAGTGTGTCAGGGCATTCCCCAGACAACCCTGCCATCAATTTTGAGCTAGGACAATGAATTACAAGCATAAAATGGTAGTTACTATAGAATTTGTGTGTGTGTTTTGGTTCCTTAGCCCTTGTTCGTAAAGAAGGCATGCAGCTACAGCTTCCATTGCACAGTCTTTCTTTTTGAGTCTGCACGGTGATTTGGACAGGACTGCTTCTCAGCACAGGCAGTCCCAGGTCTCTGTCATACAAGTTCAGGGAGGTTGAAAGCTTCAGCGCGCTTCTCTGAGCTAGTTTTTGGTCTGAGGCCAACTTACATTTCCTTTCAATGAAGGAAGAGGACTTGCTCATAGTTCATTGAGATTTCCTTGAGTAACAGAGAATTTCTCACACCGCAAAACTTGTAAAGTTCAGAAGAGAAGATAGATGAAGCTTGGATGCTATTAAAAATACTAATTAGATCCCTGGACTACTTCCTATCTCCCTACATATTTGTTCCCTCTGAAATCTATATCCTCACATCTGTATACCACTGAGTCTTCACCTTACCCAGGACTCTGGGCAGCTTTAAGGGCCACAACAGTCAATGAAATTGTTTTCCCTGGCACATTTCTGTCAACAGAATAAGCTTGATGCACCAAAGCCTGCCTTCTCTCATTAGAATCTATCTAATTGCATAAAAAAATCAAGAAACATTAATATACGTGTATGGATATTTGGGAATATTTAAATTGCTGAAAATTTCTGAAGTCAATACTGGAAAGGAGACAGCCACACCATGCAGTCTAGGAGTCAAAGAAGCAATTCTGGAAAAGAAACAGTCATGTAAGTCAAAATGTTGATAAGTACATGTTCAATATAGAACACAGAGATCATGCAAAAATATCTTAGTTGAAAGCAGACTATACTAGTGTGTATGGATTAAGTAGCTAATCTGAGGAAACCATTTATGAAAAATCTTTTCTTGCCATCTTCATAATATTATACCAAAAATGTTTTGGGAGATCTTGTATGTGAAATCAGGAAAGTAATAAGGAAAATTAAAACAAAGGTCTTCAATCCTTTGTATGGCTTAATGTTAGTGTCTTACATACTACCCTGGTCACCAGATTTTCTAGATGAAGCAGGAAACTGGACAGCATGTAGGAAAAAGCCACAAAAATGGATGTGGGAAAAAAATCATTTGCAAGGAAAGTCCTGAAGACTTTAATCAGATTGACTAACTAAAAAGAGGCTCGGGAGACAAATAACTTACAAGTCACATGATGGCTTTCAGAGGCACACTGAAAACAAATAAAAAAGACTTAGACCTGAATTCTAAGCATAATATTTTAGGAAGTTATAATCTGAGAGTTGAAAGCAAATACAGGAAGAAAACAGATAGCTAAAAACATTTTTAAAAGGAATATAGATTAGTCTATATTGGAACATACTAAAAAATGAAGTTGTATGTTCTCCATGTTCTCATCTCAAGGCTTAAATGACTTTCCAGAAAACATGTTTCAGTCAAGCATAACTTAATAAATGGCAGAAGATAAGTGTTACTGGGTGAAATTTAGTGGTCTATGATCTATAGCATATCCGGTTGCTTTTTGTCTTGGATTTCAAAGATTCATAGATTTCAAAGGTTGAAAAAGACTCAAAGCACAGATTTCAAGGATATTACATTGGCCAAGGATATTACAAGAGTGAAGATTAGTCAGGCAAATGTAATACTACAAAAACAAGCTTTTGCTTTATGATTATCTATGACACTATAGAAAATGGTTAGGACTTTTAAAATGTTTAGGAAAAACAGAGTCATACAATTCATTAAAAATTAGTGTGAAATAGGGCCTAGGTTTACAAAGATGTTAAGGAAGCCTGCTTGTGTTGGAGTTAAATGAGTGTAAACTTTGGAAAACTTATGAATGTAGAACTAGGTATAGGAATACTCGCCTGCTTTGGAAAATCTTATATATAATACTATACAACAATTCTCTTTCAGAGACTACTTTAAAGGAATGTATATCAGTATCTCTATGGTGCAGTTCCTCTTCTGTCTTCATGAACCATAAGCCAAGAACTTCACACCACTGAAAGCAAAATACATACATTACATAACCTGGAAAGCCAAAGAATTCAGTATCTCTACACATAGCTCGCAGGCGCTAGATGCCAGAGGTTCATGGGAGGGGGTCTCATTTTTCCACTGCAGGCCAGGCAGGCTGGCTAAGATGTGTAGTCAGATCCCAAGTGACTCGGTGATGCTGAAGTTAGTTGACTGTGCTGGCATCCCTCCCTCTGCTACCCTTCCATACAGCAAAACGGTCAGAAGCCAGCATTTGGCTGCCGCTGTTATAATTTATCCAAAATTCTCTCAAACAAGCAAAGGAACAAAGAGCATACAGAATTATTTTTCAAAGTATAAACATGCATTTTAATAGTGAAAGTTAATCTGGGATGCAGGATAGAGCTGTGTATTGCTGAAAGTATTAAGGTAGTATAAACTAATCTACTAGATTCAGATCTGGTTGTAACATGTGGGGGATACCTTACGTATCATTGAATATGTCTCTTTCATGAAAATACTACACAAATATTGGCCAAACACAGAAGTTAAAAAAAATCAGATTTTTCTCACCTTTGAGCATATCTATTACAGTACCTCCCTTCAAAAGTTCAGTAGAAAGTCTGAGTGTACCATCTGCTTTTTATTTTTTAGCTTTTCTAGTCCAATAATTTTTTTTTTCCTAATTAGGAAGTAGTTTCTTCTCTCTTCTGCTATACCTTTGAAAGAATTGAGAAAAGTTCTGGGTTTTTTTCTGTTGTACTAATCCCTTTTTCATATGGTTGTGCACAATATCTAAAATGATGAGAGCATCTGCATGTGGGCTCTGGATATTTTTATTTGGAAAATCTCTCAAGCTGTGAGACATGTAAATTATTGTATCCTCTTTTCTTGTCTGTCTGTCTTTCTTATTTCAACCTTCTGCACGCAACATCAACTCTTAATTTCCAGAGGTAACACTTCAATTTCAGCATCTACTCTATTCAGCATCTACAAAGAGTTCCTTAGACTAATGATTGTGGGAGGCTCATGTCACATCACTTCATTGCTGGGCCTGATCCCAAGGGCACCTTGTGCAAAGAGCTGAGAAGCTCTTCCTACTCGGCCCAGTTTCTTTAGACTATACCCTATTATGATTTAAATACATTTTGTTTGTTTGTTTGTTTTTCTGGAAGAAGTTTTCCCTGTACTTACTTATTTGAATGGGTAAAAAACAAAAAGAAATCAGGTGTTTCAGAGACATTCAGGGGTGTTTTTGAATAAAAGACAAAGCACAAAAGATGTGGAAGATCCTAGGCTACAGTGGCTTACAGTGGGTTACATCTTTTTGTACCTTGGACAGAGGTTAAGGTCTCAGCCTTGCAATCAAGTTACTGTATCTTACATAGATGTTTAAAGTAAATTGAATTACCTTGTATTTAGAGCAGACTGAGAGTGCATGCACTTACCAGTGTTTGGATTCTTTGATATAGTTTATTAAGCTGCAGATAATTTTTAAATCTCTCATTCCCCACAGTCCTCAAATGCCAGGAGGTTCAGCTCAAGTCCTCAATATACTCAAGTACAGTATATTTCCAAATGTCTTGGAAGAACTAGAATTTAGCTTGAGCAACCTTTAAGATTATCTGCTCCCCACCTCTTAAAGTCCAGATAAAAAAAAAATGGAACTGTATGTATTCTAAATACCAAATTGCAAAACCTTTGCAGGAGAAAAATAATAAGGTTAAACAGAACTTATGTTTGAACTTTTCTTGAATATTACCAGGCAAAGAGAAAACTCTGATTCAAATGTGGGATGAAAAGTCACACAGCACATAATTATGCAAGCTCTGGACTGTCAAGTATTGAAGTGAACTGTACGGTGGATTTGCCCAGTGACATGAGATAATTATGTGTGACAACCAACAAAGTCCAAGTAAAGCCCTTTGATTTACAGTAAAAGATGGAGATGAGAGTAATCTATTTTGGTCTAAATTTCCTGCTAATTAGATTTGTCTTATTCTTTAGAACGATTCTCTTAGAAACCTTCTCAACATGATTAAGCCATCATGATTAATAGGTTCTCCAGCATCTTCTATTGAACTCCACTCCCACTCTACAAGTCAATTCCACTCATTCAGTGTGAATATAGGGCCACGCGGCTATGTGTTTTCTGCTCTTCCTTTCCTAGACATTTTACATCTGAGTTGCAGCAGATACCATAAGGTTTTTGGTTAGCTGAAAAAGATAAAGGTACGATATTGCCATCCCATAACAAATTGTCAATTTATTCACCTTTTCCTTTTGACAGAGGTCCCATCAACACAGTAGAGGGAGTAAAGAATGGGCAGTATGCCCAAGTTTCAGCTGTTCCAAGCTGTGGTCATTAAAATAACACTATTCTCTGCTATCTGCCTTCTTACCATAACAGAATCACCTTGCAGCAGGTAGGTCAAGACAGTTGAAAATATCTTGGGCTAGCTAATTGTTGTAACACAAGATAATACTCCTTCAGCTATCTAATCCTCTCTTCTCCTAGAAGGAACAGTATGTAGAAGTGAAGGAGCAGAGAAAGTATTACCGTGAACTGACTAATCTACTCCAGCTCCTTGGAGGGCACAAGCATAAGCCAGTGGTCAAGTTGTTAAAACACCAGACATTAAACTGAGGCAGCTGTTAAACAAGTATAGTTTTACTTACTCCTTTGGACTATGCATTGTGCTGCCTAGTTACTAGAAATGGCTTTGAACTTAGGCCATACCTTCACTCCTTCCACAGATGAATTGAAAATGTGCCTGACTTTTACACAGGATTTTATAAGAGCAAGGTAGAAGAATGCAACCCCATGTGTGCAGCCTAATGTCAGTAGGGTCAGATGTGCAAAGGTCAGATCCACAAAGACATGTAAATTCTTGTTCTTGTGAGATGTCATGAATCTAAATACCTTTATCAATCTATTCCGCTTTTAACTATTGGGAGTTATATTTCTATCATCAAATTCTGCTTTCCATAAGTATAATCATGGTGTAATTCTGGTGAAACAAATGGATGTATACTACTTTTTAGCGAGATCAGACTCTGTATTCTCAAAAAACAAAGAAACAGACAAAAAACTCTCATCATATGATGTCTAGTGACCCTGACTGATTAAGGGAATCCAGTGATTCCTCTATCTCGTGACATCCTTTCTAAGGCTGCACTGCACTCCCTGGATGAAGCATTGGGCAGGAAACAGGAATGAATCCAGAAAAAGCAACTCTGAAGCAGCACATCTGCAGCACATTGAATTTTAATATTTTCTTATCTTGTGAAATAGAGTAGTCACTTTAAAAACACACCATAGAGGAAAAATAGCAACATTTGGTATTAAGACAGAATATTCCCTTAGAGCTTTCAGAATACTTTATCAGGAATGAGAATATTGTTCTTCTATTGCAGAGAACGATCCAGAAATTTGAGTTAGCAAATGATCTGTCCCAGAGTACATACAAGACAAGTTAAGATATAAATGCTGTTAAAAACTGGCATATGCTGACACACCCTACTCCCTCTTCTCATTCTTTGATATCAATGAACTTCATGGATACTTTGGTAGAAAAACAGGGAAAGGAATGGTAGAATATATCTTCACATTAGATAACAGTGTAAAAAAAATATGCTTATGTTTGTGAAAGCATAAACCTGGCATCAAGACAAAACTGTCTCAGCAAATGCATCCTTCCTCATTCTAGGAGTCAGGAATCCTATATAAGTTCTGTTCTTTGTCTGTTGGTAGATTAAATAAGATGATTCAGATATGAAGAAGGTCGTGAATACACAGAAGAGAATCAAAAGTGGAGAATATTGAGATTCAACAGAACTCTGTAGAAAAATCACTAGAACATAAACCAGTATTTATAGATTGAATAGATGTAAAGAATAACAAATGTGCTCTCAGCTCCAGGCTTATCAGAACTGGATCCATAAATTGGTTGAGAGAATTTCAGTTGTAAGTGGAATCACTTAGTCTTTGGATAGCTTTTTCATTATAGAAATGTTTTCTCACAGAAATATTGTCTTGTAATTTAGGACTTGCAGGGTAGAAAACAAAACAAGAAACTGTGTCTGTTGTAGAAGCTACTGTGCAATGAACAGTCAGAATAGCATTTGTCCTGGGTTCTATTTGAAAAATATTATCTCAAGATAACTGCCTTACTGTCAGGTATTCCTCTGCGGCATGCAGTCTGTGCTCCAAGAATCCTATGGCCCTTCAGTACAATCAAATGTGCAGCAGAACAAATGCTACTTGCAAAAAAAAAAAAAAAGAAAATCAAGGTGCATCACCAGCTCCACAGCATTCTATTTTCTTTTTACAAATGGTGCATAAAATAGTGCAAAGGTCATTCATGTTAGGGGATGGTAAGATGTCATTTTGAATTAGAAAATAAATCAAGAGGAGAAATGTCATATCTAAAGAAACATTTGTTTTCTCATCTATGTTTTTGAGGAGATAAAAAAAATCCTTTCAGCTGAACTCTATTAGGCTACCGTCTCAACTTTAGGACAAGCGGTTCAGATGGCAAAGAAGCATAAAGATAGGTTTTATAATGGAAAAGTTAACTTCAGTAGTGCATGTAATTCTAAAGAAAGGAGAAAAGAGGCTTTTCAAAGATTTTGGGGAGATAAGTTTTGTTCTTTTGAAAATGGAGCAGTAGCTGAGCCTCTTTCTCCAACTTCCCTTCCTGGCTCACATCTAACTAGCTAATTAACCACCTGGTTGCTAATTAAACATTCAGTGAATGGCTTTGAAAGAGAAATTGGTTCAAAAAGAAGGAAACTATAATAGGTGAGTTTTAAAGTGTTGGTGAAAAGCTAGCTAGGTAAGATTCTATATTCTTATATACTTGTCCTTAGTGTGGGTAGGTATTGCATGCCCTGCGCCACATTCTTTTTCATTAAAGTGATTATAATGTGTGATGAGTTCCAAGTCATCAGCCAGATCAGACAGAAAAAATAAAATGTGATGTGATTTTTAAGATTATGGTTTCAAGGGAAAGTTAGTTCCAAGTGTATGGTCACAAATAAATGTTTTGTCCAACAAATGTTTTTATTTTTTTTCTTGCTTAATCTTGACCTTCTAATATTTTGTTGTTGCCCTCTGCTCTTAATGCTGTTTTTTGTGTGTGTGTTCTCCTGCAATCTGCAGAGAAATCCGGAAGATATCCATTTTGGTAGATAAAGTCCATACTGTGATGGACAAATTTATTTTGCTAGATAAGCTCTGTAGTGTCATTAGTGCTTATTCCATACTGTCACCTCTAGCTTTCACTGTCTAGTGAACAACAGTACAGAACAGAGGAATACATACTGCAAATGACTTGTTTTCCTGAGCAGGCAACATTTGAATTTCTAAATTACCTTTATCTGCCAGAAGTTTCAGAAGTTGTATCAGTAAGAGGTTTCTTGCAAAGAATGATATGGAGATTTGACTGCACTCCGCACAGGAGTGCAGTCAATCCTGATGAGTTTGATTTGGCAGAATAAGGCTCTCAGCAACTTGATCAAAGTTTTCAATTAGCACAGAGGTCCTTACAAAGCTAAGTTTTCCTATGATCCTACTTTATCTTCATATGTGGACTTTTTTAATGAGTGTTATTTTTTTTCCAGGCTTTTCTATGATGTGATCAAGCTATTTCTACATCCCTTTATGCTTTACACTTGAAGTAAAAAAACACTTTCCTCCTAGCAGCAACTTACAGTATTTTAATTTTTACAGTCTGTTACATTAAACAGCATTTAGGTGGACATAATGTAATTTCTACTTGTTTTCATCACCTTTGACTATCTTCCCTCTCAATGGCTTAGACTGAAGATTATGTACTTCTCTAGATTCATATAAAATATCTGAAAGGGTTGTGAAATAGATATCATGCATTTTGAGTAAGCTTAGCCTTGAAACATATGTGAAAGTGTCTTCATGCATGAATTACAATATTATTAAGAAAGGTCTGGTTACAGTCACATAATATAGTATGCTGCTTTGGCTGGTAGTCAGGAATTCCTGGAGATGCAGTTACAGTTTTCTCCTAGTGCTCCTAGTTATCAGCAAAACCCAGCTGGGGAATTATTTTCCCAGGCCATTTCTTTTCAGAGCTGAAAAGAGTTATATATAATATTTAACCAGAGAAAAGATCAGCTAATTGTAAATGAACCAGACATGCAGTGTCTTTCATAGGTCCTTCAACACTCTTGTATAGCTCAACTGGCTCTAAAATTAAATATTTTGGCATCCCGTTTCCAGGGTGTGCTCACATGCATGTGGTCATAGAACTGTGTGAAGATTACATACCTAGTCTGAGATTCTTAAAGATCTTTATTTACGTGTTGCTGCACTGCATGCTGCAATGTCTGATTGGCTTCTTAAATCAGACTTGGCATCACTAGCATAAATATGCTAGAATATGTTAGAATATATATGTTAGAATATGAAGAGTTATGGATGCAACAGAAAGAAGATATGCTGTCCATAAAATTAATTCAATTTAAATAATAATAAAAAAAGCTGTTGAGCCTGTGTAATGATTTTTCCTCTCTATGAATGCTTTAGCTATGCTTTAACTTTGCCAGTACAAAGTCCATCTCTGCCCATGTGGTCAGAACCCCACTGGCAGCACATCAGCGTGTAATATACTAATACACTTTTGCCCATAAAATTCTATTAAAGTAGATAAAGGTCACTAGAAATTTTAGTATCAATGATTTCTAATGAGATTTACGTTTATAACATCCAGATTCTTCAAGGTAAATGAATAAGGATTAAATGCCTGAGACTAACAGGTCTGTGGTTCGGGTTTGGAATGATATTTAGAAGTTTTCCAAAACTCTAAGACCTGAAAAATTTGCACTTGGCCCAAATGTTGAAGACAGGCATAAGACAGTGAAAATGGTCCAAGATAGCTCTGCTCAGTCAGCTTATGCCCCTGCAAAGCTGTGAGCAGAGAGGCAACTAACGTTCTTCCAGAAAGTTAGCTTAAGTCACAGAATCCTTGTTATTGTGCATATCCAGATGTAAGGATGCTTAACTAGGCAGTACTTTTTGTTGCACTTTTTAAAATTCTAATTGGCATTATCTATAAATGAGTACTTGGGGCTGCCTTTGCAAGGATGTTTTTTGGGCAGGCTGAACCCACACTAGCAGCATTCAGCTCTACCCAAAACTTGCAGACTGGTGGTGGTGCTGTTGCCTGGCTTTTACATAGAAGCTATGAGTGGAACATTCACCCAGAGGCAAGAGCCTCAGGTTTACAGTTGGCCTTAACTCAAGAGGACTTTTTGATAAAGAGTGTTGGCTTTCCGGTTAGACTGTTGTCATAGACAGAACTGAGCACAGGCGTGATTAAATTTCCTTATAATATCTGAGTGCTAGTTCATGAAAGTTACAAGTAAAAACAAATGATCATGAAGAAGGGGAAAAATACTGAGTCTGACTCTTTTGAAAAATGGAAAGTTAGTACAGTTTATTATATCTTCTCAGGCTTTACCTATTTAGGATTATACTCTCATCTGTAGTCTTGATGAAAGTTTTTGACTTCTGTCTTGTCAACCAAGCACAACTTGCTCCAAGTGACATGAGTAATAGGAACTTACTGATTACTAGATATAATAAAAAATTAAAAGGAGAATAAAAAATGTTATACTGAATTAAACTCAAGTGTTACTTATGTTTGTCTCAGTGAGGTGTCTTCAGAGAAGAGTGGCAGTATTGTTGTAGACAACTATGGACAACCTGTCAACACAGAAACACTCTTCATAAGACCAGGACATATGATACCCCTCATATAAAATATATTATTTAATTCATGTTACATGTGGACATCTATGAAAAGTGGCCTCTACTAAATAATTAATTTTTATCCAGTTGTTTCGGAATATTTCATGGATTGGACCAAATATCACTCCAAAGTCTGTCAGTGATGAAAGGAAGTCATGACAAGAGTCCCTGGTCTGCCATTACAGTGAGGAACCAAGGTGAACATAGGGTTCACCTCAAGATGATATTGAAGAGTGGAAAAGTCTACAGGGAAAGGGGATAATAAAACTAACTGTATATTTCATATGGAAAAATAGCCAATTAGAAGTATGCCATCGGATAAAAATAAGTCTTTATACTGTGTAAATTGTGGAAGTATTTTAACCATGAGCAATGTGGTATTTCTTTTGTTCAGGAAGAAAATATTTGCATAATAATTGATATTTTTTACTTTTTTTCTGTTTAAAGGCAACCCCCCCAAGTATAAAAATGAGTAAAATGAACTATTAAATAGATAGATTTGAGGGCAAAAGAAATGTGAAATTGCTCCAAGTTAAAGAGAATATGTTTTTACTGAAAGCTGAAATAAGAATCTCTGTATCTTTAGATACTTTTTAGAAGAATATTAGAAGCTGACTTGGAAGCATAAGACTTCTGACACTTTCCATAGTACAGGCAGGCATATTTAGAAGCAATTTAGATCATCTGATGTTGTCTCTCTATTTTGTGACTGATATGAACAGAAGGCCAGCAAATGGTTTTCTTTTTGGCCACAGAACATAAAAAAGGTCGCAGCTTTTAATCACTAACAGTTCGTCTTGGATTCAAATCAAAGGATTAGTAGTGAAAAGGTGTAGATTCACTATCAATATTCTCTCCATTCTTACAAAGAATTAACTAGAAACATAAAAGATTTTTTCATATCTGCTGGGTTGTAGTCTCAATTTTTCTAAATATTTATTTTTCTTTAAAAGGACACAGATATCTGTCACCTTTTCTGTCAAAGAAGTAGAAAACAACATCAAAAATGCCTACCATACTCTTGTATCTCACTGATATTTCAGAGTTTCTTTGAAATTCCGGTTATGATAGTGTATGCTTCTGTTAATTGATCTACAAGGTAACGAAGAAAGAAACCTGGAGAAGCAAGCTGCTTTTCCAGCTGGTGAATCTGAAACAACTTCAGACCTCTGAAATGCACTGAGAATGCTGATGCCTGATTCTCCTTGAAATCTTTCTCACAATCAACTTCCCAGCCTAACAGTAGCTAAACGAGTGGAGAACTGTTATTGCTACATCAGGCCAGCTGTTGTATTTGTTTGTTACTTGCCTGTTTTCCCTTGTAGTTCCTCTTATTCTATTGTAATAGACTGCCTTTTTATACTGTATGCTCTTTGAGGGGCCTGGAATCATTTCTTATTAAGAACTGTGTATATTCTGCAAACAGGAGCCTGATACTATTTCTCTAAACTGCATGGGAATTCCTTGGAGGTCCCTTATCTAAGTAATGACTTGCCTAG
This sequence comes from Eudromia elegans, assembly GCA_003342815.1. NCBI lineage: Eukaryota > Metazoa > Chordata > Aves > Tinamiformes > Tinamidae > Eudromia > Eudromia elegans. The sequence continues at coordinate 16,084 of PTEX01000150.1, read as the reverse complement.
TTTCTGCTTACCTAATGAATTCTTTCCAGATTATGGTCCAACACATCTATCTCTGTGTTTCCTTATTAGTTTGGGGGTGGAGGTTGCACATGAGAGAGAGGCTATCGGGTTTATTAAAAGGACTGTAAAGGATCATGGGCACCAAGCTGTTCAATTGAGGATCTTATTTCAGAGCAGGGAATATGCTCATTTGCAGGTGAGCCTGAATCTGTCTCTTTCCTGCTTCAGTACCCTCAAAATACTGAAGGGTGGTGAGAGCTTCACGTTCAGCTAGAATCTGTCCCCTCTTTGTTATAAATCACATGTGGAAACACTGACCCTTTTGGGGGGAGAGACCACACTGTGATACGTTCAGTGAATGTACTACTAGTGCTTATTTCTTCTCACAAATTTTTTCCTCTACTCTTAAAAGGTTTTGTAATAAGGTAGGCAAAACTTTAGAGTGCAGTTAGTGAAGAATAATGTTAAATCTTTTCTTCGAGTAGAAGCTTTTCCATTGGCTCTAATTATTAGTTCAAGCACTAACATTGTGGGGCAGGGAGGGGGAATGATGAAAAGCTAAGCTATTCACCGATTTAACTTTAAAACTCTATAAATTTCCATGGATTTTACTACTCCTCTATAGATTTTTTTTTCTTTTTTCTTTTTTTTTTTAAAAAAAAAAAAAAACCTTTGAAGACCTTCACAGGCTTCACTTCAAATATACTTGTAGTAGACCCTCTGCTGACCCCAAGCAGGTTAATCTGGTCATGCATGTTATATAATGTGATTACAGAAGGTAAAACCAGGCTAATAAGGTACAGTGCATGGAGTTCTTTAGTGGCTTTGATGTGTATCTTTCAATTTTCAGTCTTGCCTTTAAATAGCGATTAAAAAAAACTCTTGGTACCAGCAGTGTTTGTACTCCTCATTCCACATTGCTGTTTTATTCTAGGCTGTCATGCACTGTACCTGTCTTGTTTCTCACAGACATGCCCCTTTGGTCTTTTCAAAGTTACGAATATTTGAGACACTCCTACAAATTACCGTACTGATTAAAAATCCTTGATCATATCATCTTTTAGCTTTTAAATCTGCTGTCAAACAATAGAATCAGAAATATGGGGCTGCTGCAGTTATTTCATATTAATGCTTCAAGTTCAAACAAAGTGTCAAGATGACTAAGTACAAGGGATTTTCAGAATGCTTTAATGTTGCCTCATTTTGAATCACTTCATAAGCAGCTTGGTAATGAGCTCAATAAATTCTGCTGGAAGAAAATACGCTTGCTATCCAAAAAAAAAAAAAAAAAAGGAAGGTTGCTTTTTTATAATTAGCCCTCTGGGCTTGTGGGAAGGAGTCTTATTTCCTGTTTGAAATCCACTTTGTTAATGCTGTGATGTGGAGATTGCTAAATGAGTATGAAATATTGTAATTAAGTACATCACAAGCTGTTTATCTTATCAGCAGTGTTTTTCTTTAAAGGCTGGCTTGTTGACCACGGGTGTATTATCACAATTTTTCTCTTTCTTGCCAGCTTAGCAGACGGAGGTTTACCAAACACTGCTGGGTAGAAGGCTGGAAGAAAGACAGCAAACAAACAAAACTGAAACCTAGTAACTCTCTGATGGGGCAAACGATGTAGTTCTGTTTGCTATGAGCTGTTTATTCACCAAACAGTGAGTTTATGAAATCTCTGCAAGACCTGATGAAAGACTGTGGTCCACAGAGGTCTTGTGGCTGACTCTGTGGTGGGTCCTTGCCTGTCCTGCTGAGCAACTTGTCTTTATTCGTGACAGAGGCAGAAAAACAGTCTGACTCTTGGAAAAATGAACTGTTGTATTATTGATTGGGAGCTGAATGACTGGTCTTCCCCTTGTTCTCGGCTGTTAGTCTAAAGGCTTCATATTATGATAATCTGCTGACCTCCTAGATTTCTTGTATTAGCTCAGTCAGGTAGGATGGATGTAGCCCATAACATACTCTTGCATAATGTTAGTGTGCTTCATGCAAAGATCTTGAAAAGCTTGGCTGGAGGCCACATCCTGCCACTTTGATTTAGTGGAGTGGTGGAGATTGCTTGTGTGATTTACATGGACTTTACACAGCTCTGTGTTTGCAATTATGGGCATCAGTTTGTCTGTGTATAGGTCCCTGAACAAGAGAGATTCCTAGCATTTTGTTGAATTTCCTCACAGCTGTCTCTGTTTCCCAGATGTCTTGTCTACAGTGGGCAAGACAGCATGGTGCAGAGTATCTCAAGCTTTGGCTGAACAGTCTCTCTCCAGATTATGAAGCTCTATAGCAGCATCTGCATGACTCTACGTAGAAGCTAATTAGTACTTCTGAGAGACAGCTTAATATCTCTGCACACTGCTGAGCTGAGCCATTTACGCAGATTTACCTGATTTAGGATTGCATATATTTGCCAACTCTGTTCTGAACTACTGGGAAATCCTTCTCCATGTGGTTTTTGACACCTTCAGATAACTAATAGATTTGTGAGGCCTGGCTTCCTGCTAGAAGAGCTGTGTTCCCACTTTCACATTATATCATTTATCCATGTGTCTGCTCTTTTTATTCTGCATAATAATTTCAAAGGATAGCAAAACTAAAGAATTCAGACTGTTTGGTAGTGTCCACACTCGCTTTTACATTGCTATTTATTCCTTTCCAGAGTCAGATTTAATTTTAAATGGCAAACACACTTAATAATTCACAAACATAGTATTATTTTAGAACTTGGTTTAATACTTCTGGATCTGGGAGATTTGTTACCATTCATTTTACTACTCTGCTCTGAAATTTCTTCTCGTGACATTTATTGGAATATCTCAACTCCCCAATATGAAGACCACTAGGAAGAATTTCTGCTCCAGTATCATCTCCCTTAAGGGTTCTTCGTGCACTGTGCTTACTTCTATCATCTTGCTCCCCAGCTAGTTTAAGTATGTTATGTTTGTTAGTAAGACTATATTATTGTACTTATATATGCACTTACTATGCATTTATTAGTTTATCAAGAGTTTTTCCTGAACTTTTCTCAGCTATTGTGTGGTGGTTTTACATTTAACTTGACAGATTTAATGTTTCCTCCACTGTTTAGGTATTTTCTTCATTTAGAGGAAACATAACACATGCTTTTTAGTTTTTTTTTATTTTATTCTCTTAACGATGCATTTTATTCTAATAGTCTCCTTTGCTGTGCTGTTATTTATGTCAACTTTTTCTCCATTAATTGCAAATGTGGTTTTATAAGCAGTATGCTTAAGCTGTGTTCTGTTAAGCTGTGTTCTTAAGCTGTGTTCTTTCTGATTAAATTGGGAATTTCTTCTCATCTCCAACCCTAACAATTCCCAAGAAATGTAACTTCTTTTCACCTCAGAATTTATCTAGATCCTCATTCTTTCCAGACATCTAAGCAAAAGAATAGGCAGTTCATTGTTGGCCTGTTGGTTCTGTCACAGCTGGTTGTCCTTACCAGGAAAGTAAGGCAATGGAACCTTTGCTATATAAAGGACAACTGAATTCAAACTCCTTTGGTGTGACTGAGGCTTTAGGACTACAGATTTAATAAGTTAATTAAAGTAATTATGTTTACTGTAATTATTAGAGTTTTTTGATCATGAACATAATTTCTATTTGCTTTATCTCATACGACATAACTTATGAGCATAATTTTTTTTTTTCTAATGGCACTTTTACACTGTAATGTTCATTAGACCTATTTTAGAATGGATCATTGTTCTTTCCAAACCAGACTCATGCCTCTGGTAATTGTCCATTAAGTGATGCATTAGGGGAAAGTAAAATGTATCACTGTACTCAGCTGACCTCACAGGGATATTCATTGTGGGAAAAGATCCATCCTGATGGCATGTGATCCAATTTTGTGCCCTGAAGCATGAGATGCAGATGCAGCCTTGTCTTACCTTTTTATAACTGCAAAAACTATAAATGCTCATAAAACTATCCAACTCATTTAAAACTGCAGTCGCTATATTTTGGTGATGACTTCTATGACAGTAAACTTTAACAGTTGATTCTGAGCTATATGTAGTCTTTCTTTTATATTTTCTTTCTAAAATAAGTAGTCTTTTTCTTTCTACTATGAGTCTTCCTTTTATATTTCCTTTGCTGTTTCTGAAGTTACTATCCGTTAATTTGACTGATTGACAACCTTTTCCTGTTATATGGCAGAGTGAAAAGTCGACATGGGAGAGAGAAGGAAGAATTTTGTGCCAAAATGCTCCTGTGTATGTTGCCATTTTTATCCATCATGCTCCTTAATAAATTAAGGCATCCAGGTTTTCTTAGGGCCCTGAATGTTTCAGCAGACTCTAATCGCCTCAACACCATTTTTGTCTCTAATCTTTCTTTAAAATTTTTCTCCTTCTACTATTACCTGCGCTAACCACAAAAGTACCTTCAACTCCTTCCTGAAGCTAATTGTGGGTATTTATAAGGATCTGTACACCAACAGGTACTGCAATGTACTCCAACACTGATGGCAGGAGGAAGAGTGAGATCACATCTTTCCAGTGAAAACAGTGGAAATCAGAACCATTGCCCTGCACGAGTGCAAGTACCCTGTTTGTGTTGGTGGAAGCATCCTTGTTCCCTGCTCACCTTCTAGTAGATGTGAATCGACAAAATAGAAGTGAGGCAGATCTGGAACCTGAGCAGGACTGTGGAAAAAAACAGAAACGAGTTGGCTGATTAACTCTCCACTGATTATAATAATATCTTTGAGCATATGTAGACTCCTAAATGTAACTAACCTAAAACCTATGTGTCATAACCTGGAGCTGGGATTCGGTTCTCTAAAAACCTGCCCAGTGCCATATCTCAGACCTTAGAGTACCTCACCCAGGTTCCTGGCACAATCACTAGAATCTAGAGAGCAATTCACCTTGCTCAGAAGTAGGCATTTAAAGGGAAATTTGGCAGCACCCCTGACTCAATGGTAAATCTCTGGGACCCAACAGAAATATTTGCAATGACAAGTTAAAGCAGAGAAATTTTGTTTTCTTTTAGCTCATCACCAGAATTTCCCCTGTGATGAAAATGTAGCAAAATAGATGTCTGAAAAAACCTAAGGGCCATGCTTCTAATTCTTTCTGAGAGAACTCTCAATCTTCCTGTCAGCCTAATCTTCTGAGAAGGATTCTTTCCCCTAGAATAATTATAATCAATAAGCTTGTGGTAGTGATGTAACTTCTGCATCATTGTTTACCTGCCTACCTTTGGGACTGAAACCATATTGTGCTTAGACTGCAGAAATTTTGTAAAATGTCATTATTTGACAGTTTAGCCATCTGCCCTCATCCATATGCTACTATTCTCCTAGGCTGATCTGTCACTGAACAAATGCTAAACGCACAATATTCTCTGGAAAACATCTATTGTGAAGCGAGGTATGTGTTCTTTGCTAGCTCAGCCTTTTTCTCCAGAACAGTGTGCATATTAATTCCTCTTCTGAATATTTCATCTAAAATGCTACTGTGAGCAGTCTATCTCTCTCATCATTATTTTAATCATGTAAAAGTTAGCAATTTTGGAACCATTATTTCCAGTTTCTTTTGAAATGTTGCTGTTCCATCTCCAACTCAGGTGAATGCCACCCCTAAATTATGCGAAAATACTGGTTATTATTGGCAAATATTGGAAGAAGATGAGGTGATCCAAAGAAGATTAGTACATTCTGAAATATTTTTTTTTCTTTCATAAAGATGTACAATTCTTGCTTTGTCTGGAAAAAAATCAGTAAGTCCTTTGGATCATTTTTGCAACTAAGTAGTATGCTGGGCAATTCTTGATAACCTTTCTGGTTTGTACCTTTACTTTTTCATCTTCATTGTGGTCCTAGGTCATTTATTTGCTAGGAAAAAAAGTGTACTTAACTATTTTATCTAAAAAATTGCAGAATTAGAAAAAAGAAATGATGAGAAATTATGAGAAAAACAGAGCTATACAGGGACTTATACTCTCTGTTCAGACACAGAATATCCTAACTCAAGGCAGCCTTCTGAGGGCTGTGAGGACCCATATGTGAATGGAAGGTACAGGATCTGGGCTTATTTGTCAATATGTAATTACCTTAGAGATGTAGCTTCCAGACAGGAAGATGCAACTAATGGTCTTTATAAAAAAAAAATTCAACTTTAGTCATGAACATAGTGGAAGGAATAAACCTCATTTTCATGTACTGTATGTATACTATAATTATTTAAGAGGCTAATCGTGTTATCTGTATGCCTACGCATTTAGGTAGTTCTCAGCAATGAACTGCTTAAACAACTCCCAAGTATTCAGAAACAAAAATAATAACTAGTGCTTTTTTCTGCCATCCAACTTTGCAAAAGAGAAAAGTTGGGTATTATAGAAGAAGGAATTCAGTGTGTATATATAGGTGCCATTAATCTGTATAAAAGCCATTGTAAGAGATATCAGTGAGTTCTTGGTTATTCCTCACAAAGGAATTACTGAAGAACCACCCATAGATGCGTAGAGAACCAGAGAACTGCTGAGTGAGGAAAGAGAAATATTCAAGTACATTTTATCAGCAGCAGAATTAATTGGGATGCACAGAAGGTGAGAGTTCACACAGTTAAGTTTAGCCAGTGGACACATCCTATCATTAGAAGATAATAAAAATAAAGTATGTGTATTAGATGAGAGAAGTTATCACTAGAGAAAGATGTATACTAGTTATTTTCTTCAACTAAACAAATCAAAAATATATTTATTTTCTGTTTCTCTGGTGAATCATTACATTAACAATATGATCCACTAAAAAATGTAAGTTTTAGTCATGTATAAGTTAGCTGGCAAGCTTTCCATCTGGCAACAAGTGACAGACTTGCCTTGTTCTATTTTTAGAGTTGTTTGTCACAGAGCTAAAATATAGGTCATTTTTATAATCTTCTCCTCTGATGTTATTTATTAATATTTAATAGTATTAATCATTTTCTGGGCAACTGGTGCATACTCACCTAAAGAAAAGTCTCAAAAGTAGAAAATCAAAGATTTCTGGTATTTGGAGTGAGCACAAACTTAGAGAATGCCTTTGTCTTTTTCGTATCTCTCATGCCTCTTCAACCCTCTTTCTGGCATCCTGTATCTTCAATAATTGCAAAAAACATCAGAGGGACTCTGATGTATGTTGCATAACATTCATTTCCACTTAGACTGTGAGTCTGAGAACAGAAGATCAAAAGTAAAATTTAAGTAGCAGATCATCATTCTCAAACTTCTATCATTTAACATATATTTTAGCTCCTTTAACTAAAACATGCTCTTCTATTGAGTTCATTGAGGCTATTTGTAAATTAAATGTGCAGATTTAACTGTGTGTGAACTTGAAAATATAGAAATTATAACCTGTTAGGGGAAAATGCAAAAAAGCCACAATGCCCAACTACTGCAGACACACATCCAAAACATATTAGATTCCTGCCAGGTAGTCTTCAGTGTGAAGAACTGCAAGTCCAAAGGCCCTTGACCTAAGCTACATGTTTCACACAGAGTACTTTGTTTGTCTATACGGCTATCAGGGCAAAGTAGTTTTGTTGGATTCTAGCACATTTTTTATGCCTTTAGGTGAAGTGCTTGATTTAAAAAAGTAACTGTATGACCTACCTGGAAGATGGCAGAGATGCGACAGAAGAGATGAGTCGGTAGAAGCTGGAGATACTGCTGCCAGCACTGATGTCTCCACTTGCATTGCAGAGTAAATAGCAGGCTCATAAGCCTTACTGCATAAATGGGTGGTGAGAAGAGTGGGAGAAAAATGGAATTGGGAGGCAGACCAGGGAAGGAAGGAAAAGAAACATAACTGTCTAGCTAGGCAGAAATGACTGTGGGTTGTGCATAAGGTTTAATGTTCCCCTGCAGAACATTTTCATGATGTTTAGTGACCTAACAAGCAAGAGCTGCTCTTAGTGGCTCATTAATCATGAGTACCCATGCTAGACAGTATAAGCAGATTATCCTTCTTATTTCCTCTTTCTGAATGAAACTCTTGCTTTGAGCCAATGTGTCCTCTTTTTAGTCCTAATAATTTCCTCATACTTTGGATCAAGAAAGCTTCCTTTTGTGTTCCCATAGTTTCTCTCCCTGTCCTTCATCACCCACCATCTTGTCCTTCACTACTGCATATGCACAGCAGTTCCATCAGGCTTCTGGCTTCCCCCAGTCATTTTTGCTTTTACTCTTCCTGTCTTTTTTTTTTCCTCTTTCTTCTCTATTTTGTTCCCTGTATTGTATATCCTTGATCTTGAGACCTCTACTGAGGGATTTTTTGTGTGTATTGTGTATCTCTTTGCCTAACCCCTCAGTTCTTGAAGAAGAGCAGTACCAGAGGCTGGATGATATGGGAAGGGGAAAATAAAAAAGAGAGAAAAAGAAAATATTTTGAGTTACCTGATGCAACCAACTTTTCCAGTAGTAGTTATCTAAATGGTGAGCTGCCATTTCTGACTCAAAGAAAGCTCTTTGATGTGATTGTTGTAATGAAATGGTTACAGTTTTCAGTTAGGACTTGGTTGTCTGTCCTCAGGTGACCTTGAGTTTCCTACTATTGACATAAGATTTACCACTGATTCTCTAGGCTGTCCCTTGATGCTGGAGATTTTTGAGGTCACAGCTATGCAATATCTCATCTGAAGTGTCCCCATCTCTAAGGCTTCAATCTGCTTCTATTGAACAAAATATTAGACTGGGGATTTGCGGTGAAGTTAACAGATATTGGATTATTATCACAAACCATCCCTTTCTAGTTCTTTAGGGAAAGCAGTTCTAGTAGCCCAAACTCACTTTTAAGTCTGTTTGCTAGTAAAGTGGTGACTTCATTTAATGAAGCACTGAACATGTAATGAGGGCATAGTTCTACAGATAGTGCTAGGAGATATACAGCTCCACAGAGTAAACCAGCTATACCTTCATTTGTGTACACTAGGGAGTATGTCCCTTCCTGCAGTGAGCTGATTTTACTGCAGATCAGTATAACTGTAGATAGTTATACTAACTTTTATTTTATTTTATTTTAAACTTGTAAACTCTTCTTCTCCAGGAAAATGAATTCTTCCTTTCAGTTGTAGAGTTTCAGATAATGAGTAGAAATACATTGAAAAATTGGCTGCGTTGTTTAAAGCACAGGATGAGTTTCCATATTAAGCACCTGTTTTTGATATAGAAAATGATAACGTTTGCAAAAAACAAACAAACAAAGAAAGATTTGTTGAAGTAATTTCTGCACTTTCCACATTTTCATCTCTCATACGTGCTAGTCCATCAGCCAGCACTTTTTTTCTTTTGTGAGTTGCAACTGCTGTCTTGGGGGTCCATTATACAGCTTAGAACAGCTAGATCTACAGAGGCTTTTGGGCAAACTTCTTTTCTCTCCTGGCAAGTTCTTCTTCCCTGCACTGTGAAGGGTAATGTGACCGTGATTTAGCAAATTTGTATTTTTTCAGACAAAAGTATTTCTTTTGAGTGATTTCTACATTTTTTTTCTCCCCATCTGAATGTTGAAAAAAAAATCTAAGAAACTGAAAAGTCCCTGAAGTTGCTGTGTTGGACAACTAGGCGCTACTATTTCTCACAGCCCCTAAGCTGCACAAACTTGGGAGTTTTCAAACCACTTCCTAGATAGTTCCAGGTTATGTCATTCAGAACAACACTAATCTTGTAAATTCTGTTTTTCCATCTAAAGAATGTCTGAAAGCCAATATTTTGGTGGCTGGTCTTTGCGGAACTTCCTTAAACAGCATGACTCTTGAGTTACAGGGGAAGGTCATGCTGCATGACAAAGCCCTATCTGTGGTCTGCTGTGCATTGACAAATGCAATTGACCTTCTTCCAGAGGTGAAAATTGCCTTCTTTCTCAGCTGGGTTTGAGCTAAACTGTTCAAGCCCACAACAAAGCAATCTCTTTTCTCCTTGCTGTTTTAAGATGGACTTTTTTGCATCTGGCCCCTCTTTTTGAATAGATGTATTGCCTGTAGGAAAAATAACATATTAATATGTTTTAATCTCTTTTTTAAAACTAGTCACTGTGGCCTATATAAAGACTTTTGGCTGTACTTAGCTGGGAAAGTGTGAGGGTAGCTCAAGATACCCTGGTATTTTGCAATATTCCTACCATTTGGTGTGTCTCAGCTGCTAGTGCATCTTTACCTCTGAATAAACTCTGTTTAAACAAGTCTTGCTTGAACACACTATAATGCTGTAGCTAGCACTGGGTGCCAATTTTAAGCCCCAAGGGCTACTTTAAGGAGATTGATATGTGAAAGGAGGTTTCAAGACACTCCAAAAATGTAGTAGCAACTTAAGGATTCATGAAACAACCAATTTGAATGGTACTTGGTAGAAAACGTTTTGTTCTGTGTTTTCAAGGGATGAGTGAGAGAAAAAAAGGAAAAGTATTTTGCTTTTCTAGAATCACTTAGCAAAAAATATATAACTTTTTTAACACTTACAAAACAAAATCATTCCGCCTGTCTGTACCTCACAGACCTGGCAGTTGTAATTGTTTTGACTGTAGTTGCCACCACTTGTGTCAGACTGTTCACTTCCCTTCCCCTTCAATTGCGTTTTCTGTTTGTTGCATGGCATTAGAGAACACCATGTCTCTACATTTCCATATTACAACTCTGCCCTATGAAAGGATCTTTCAATTGCTGATGTAATTTTAATGTGTGCTGAGTGACTAAGTATCAAGAAATTGTGGAAGGGGATACCATAGCATTCTGGCAGTGTTTTCTCAGTAAAACACTTTGAGTTTTGCTGCATGAGCCTTTTTACTTTTTTTTTTTCTTTCTCTTTATGTTACATTTCAGTTGCCTACTATATCACAAAGTAATAAAGTCATCTCTACAAAAGGCAAGGATTTCTTAGAATATTTTTTTTGTCATTTCCAGAAAGACCTTTTAGATACCTTGGCATGGCATTTACAAGCGTGAAAGCTGGATCAAATTTTGCAGTTCATGTTTAAGGTCTTTTCTAAAAACACTCATTTTTTTTTTATCGCTAAAGAGAGCAAGTTTTTGGATGTCTGCTGTTCAACATAGGGATGTTGACAAAGAATTTATTAATTAGATTCATATTTTCATTGTAGAAAGTATTAATTTAGTGTTTATTTTCCAAATACCATGCTAGACACTTAAAAATGCAGGATTTTATTAAGTGATATTTTGGACTGTAATTGGAGGAAATAAAAACCTGGTTTACCCAAAAAACAACTGATATTACTATTAAGTTGACTAAATCTGAGCACAAATAGTACATGAATATGCACACTGCTCCGTGAACATGACTCTCAAATTAGACACAGTCTTGCAGACGTGTTTGATATTCAGAGGCATAGTGGATATTTACATCGACACTTTAAGAATTACTAAATATCACTGCACAATGACAGGGTCTAAATATAGGGAAATGAAATTTAGTATTTCAGAAGGATGAACAATGGCATCTTCAGACAATGGCAGCCTGACCTTCATTGCCCAAAGAGATAGTTGTTTCATGTAGAGATTACTCTGCCACTGCCTTTGTTTTTAGATATATTCTAAATATTCTTAAACAGTTAAAATGCAGCAGGAATTAATTGCTATTGAATTCCAATTTTGTGGTCATTGATTGTTTTTTGTTTTTCTTCTTTTTTTCTCTAAAGACACTGTGCTACATGTGGTACTGTTGCTTTTTTTTCCCCAGAAATTATATATGCTAACAGTTTTAAAAGGCAATGAAACCTTGTGAATAGTTCATTCAAAATTATCTGTGTTTCAATATACTGTCTGTGTTTACAATGAAAAACACTGACAGATTTTAACATTTAGGGAGTTACCAAGCATCACCAGCAGCAAAGTAAATCAAATCTGTGCCTATAGCTTAAGAGGAGCCCTAGACAGAACAGCATTTTAACAGTAACACCTCTGACCTCTCCCAAATGGAAATGAGACAAAAGGCAGAAACACTGGCACACACTGAAAACATGCAATATTGCTGGGTGGACTCTGTCAGTAGTTCAGTAAAGATTCCCATGTCCCAAGTACAGTGTGTTAGTGTACAGAACAGGATAGAATTAATAACAGTTATTCAAACCCTCACTCAAAACAAAAGCCCGGAGAATGACTCCAAAAGGTACGGAATGATTCCAGAAGATGATAAGCACTTAGCTCTTAAACTGTTAGAGAGTAATATGGCTGATTTTGAAGGACAGTATGAAGATCCAATTTTACTATGGCACATCCCCAGAAGCACAGTGCATAAATCCACTATTTCCTTGAGCAAGTCCTTTTGATCTCTTTCAGAGAAGTTCCATAAACAGCAGCAACACTAGAATATTACACTAGATTATTTTAGAAATGTCAGAAGAATCTAGAAGCTCTTTAGCATCCCTCTTTCCATTGTAACACTGCGTTATTCCGTGTGGATATGCTTCATCAGCACATATGAAACAGATTACAGCTCACGAAACTTCCATACAAGAGTACAGAAGACACTGAATGCCTTCCAGTATCTGGTCTACAACAGTCCTTCTTGTAAAATGTAAAAGTCCTTAAAAATACCTGGATTTCTAAAGGATCTATGTTTAGCATCAACTAATATTCAAAAGTGCTTTAAGTGCTTGACGCTAAATACACACACAAAAAAAAAATTCAGAAACCAAAATCCTTAATCTTCTGGTACGTGTTCCTAGTCTACTTGTCATATTGTATGAGATGAGGGAATAGCTAAATGCCTAAATTTGGCCTACATTCACAACTTACTTTGGTCCCAAAAGGCAGCTATCTGGCTAGGATCATCTTGGTCAGTGAGGTCTGTGAAACCTGCTGAGGTTAAGGAGAAGCTTCTAGGTAATGTTAAAATATCAGCTCTCTTTCTCTCCTTCCTCAGTGCAGGCTGAACAGTATGGCTTCCCCAGATACTGCTCTCTGCACAGGTATCCCTCATTCTTATCCTGAAAATGCTTATATATGAGACAAGCACGGCTTTGGCCATTTGTGAAGAGACTGGCTAAGATTCAGATGACTAACTTCTTATATACATCAAAAGCTAAGAACCGTCCTTAGGAGCTTAAGTCTCCTTGAAAGTCAGTGGGATTTTGATTCTGATAGTGAAATCTCAATCCAAATCAAAATTGAAGTCTGAAGGAAAAAAGCCTATTGACATTGCTGAGACCAGGATTTCGCTCTATGATATGTCTGCAGCAGAGACCAAGGAGCTGATGCAGCTCACGTCAGCATGACTTTCTCATATCACCAGCAGTGGCGGATTGGCAACAGCTTAGAACTTACTGGGGGCTGCAAAAACCTCCTGCAAAGCTGAGCCTGACCTGAACTCTGCACTGCTTTAGCAGTGCCAGCTAACTCAAGATATAAATACACAGCAAGCCTCTTGTAGACTGGCCTTCTCACACGCTTTAATAGCAACAAACTTCCTAATCCTGGGAAGACACACAAGAGATAGCGTGCCCCTGTTTCATGAGAGTTTTGTGTATTTATCAGTTTATGTAAAGTACTACTTAACACAATGACATATATATGAGAAGGGAAACACTGTTTATTTAAAGGGTTACTTTTGTAGGGGATGCAAATCTAAGTTCATCCATGGACAATGAGGATCTCAAAGGCCTCAACACTGTTGCGTGCTTTCTCACAGAAAGTCACAAAGAGGAGATTGTTAATGCAATTTTAGCAATGACTGAAAACCAGAGGTGTCTCTGAGTTTCAAGGGTTTTATGTTTGATGTGAGGACTGCATTATTTGCCCTGATCTTCTGAAAAGAAAAGGTAACACTCAGATACCCCTGTCAATGTTTTTATTTCATTCACGGACATGGATACTTCTAGCCTTAGGGTATTACTAAAATTAAAGACCTTTAATCTTAGCTGAATTCTTTTTTTCTCTTGAGGATACTATGTTATTCGTCTAATAACTCTTTTCTGGGATGTTCTGTGATCTTTGCTCTTTTCCTCCTCTCTCCAGCTGCAGCACTCTCTCCAGCCTGTGACTGGTTGCCTGCCTTTTTACCTCTCATATTTGGCCTTCTTTAAGCCACACATTTACCTGGGACTGGCCTTATGCCTCTAAGCCATGAAATAAATCTTATCAAATATTAAATCTTTGAATTTTGGGATCCCAGCAGTGTCCTGAAAAGCAAAATTCCTTAAAGATTCAGAAACACACATTCCCATTCTAGGCAACCTGAACTCAGATCTTTTTACTCATCAAAAAACCCCTCAAAAGCTATTCTAGGAGGTAAGCTGGGTGGTCCTGCCTGCTCAACACTTGGCAGGTGATACTTCCAAAGGAATGGATAAGAGTAGCTGTACATACTTTCCCTGTGGCATGCTGCTATTGGAGGTGTCTCTCACAGGGGTCTCAGCCAAAACTTGAGGATGTTCCACCAGGTGAACAGAGTAACCAAATGATAAATTTTATCTCATGCCTGTACAGCAGTCAGTGTAGTTAAGGTTAGAGGAAGGTGTAAAATGTATAAGTCTCACCAGAGGATATCTTTAAAAGAAATTCAGATGAGAAATTACATCTGATTTTTTAAAGTTCATTTTCAGATATTACTCGCATCGAAATAGAAATATTTATTTTCATTTTAATGTAAATAAACCTTTTGGTTTTATTTTGTTCATTTTCTAAAATATTTTTTAAAAGTCATTTTTTTTTAGTCAGAAGAAGTGAAAGTTCATTTATTTCCACCTCTGACTCTGAGAAATTCTAAGCAATACTCTGGAAAAAGGAAATGATGATAAGACTGACACTTGCAGATCTTTTTCCTCCTATATTGCTTTGATTTGAAATTTGTACAGCTATTAAATCTATAGCTTTTCTGTCATCATGGTGACAGAGAACAATTTTTCATTCCTTACATTTGACCAAGAGGTTACATCATTTTCTTTCAGATATGGAATGAACCACATGTGACTTTGCTACAGTACAAGTAGATTACTGAAGAGCATTCTGTGCTGTGGCAAGTTGTTATAACAATTTACTGTAGCAATTTGCTATAATGCTATCATAACATAACAGTGAGAGCAGAGAGGTGTGTAACTCTCACTCTGTAGAACTGTTTCTCCATCTGGTAGCAAGAAGTTTTGACACAGTGTTACCAAGGGATTATTTTCAAGATACCTGCTCAGGGAGTTGTGATTGAGGATGTATAGACACAGAAATACCTGATACCTGTCAGAGTTGCTAAAAATAATCAAGTTATTGTCAGGTTGCATAATGGTCTAATTTCCCATGAAAATCTGAGTGACATATTTGCTACCCAAGTGAGTAAACTGACAAATACTACCAAGAAAATTAGTAGATGAATACACCTTCTGGACAGTAATCCCTTATGCTAGTTTATATGCCAGTGCTTTAGGCAAACTATCTAAAATAATTTTCACCTACTATGAATCTGGTAACACAGAAGTAAGAGGAAAGACATACAAGAATTTTCTTTTCACTCTGTTTTAGCTCCCTGTTAAATTCATCTTGAAGCAGATTACCAAGCCATATCATCAGGAATAAGAGCAGTTTTATGCAGTGGATCAGCTTTCTAAATAATTAATCCAAACAAAGATAAAAGACTTACTATATATATATTATTTTCAGAAGAGGTGTGTATATGTGTGTGTCTATCATATAAATATATATAGGATATATTGGTCTAATATAAATGGACTTTGCATAAATGCTTTAATAACTCCTGAAATAGAGTTATTTTAATCTTAAACAATACATTGAACTTGACTAATGATTCAAAGAAAAGAATGATTGTAGCAATACCATTGTGGGGTTTTAAACACTCAAAAGTCATATGCCTGGAGTCCTGAGGTAGTAGAAGCCAACGCCTCTGTTGCCGTCTTGCATCGGCAAGCCTCGTTCGGTTGCTGGACTGCACTGAGGTTACCCCCGCCTCAGGGCCATTGAGCACAGACACCAATATGAGGATGCAGCAAATGGCGTTTATTGCTTAACTTAGCTTGCATATATACTCAGGCTGAATGTGGAAGCTTGCTTCTGACTGGAGATTGGTTACATACTACTGTTCATGCACACACTAACATAATGATTGGCTAAAGGCACACATCCTT
>PTEX01000149.1:1922963-1986406 GCA_003342815.1 Eudromia elegans | reverse complement strand
GCACTCCCCTGAGTGTGCAGTCGGGGAAGTATGCAATCCCCTGCTTGTGCACTCCCCTGAGTGTGCATTCCCCTTGAGTGTGCTGTCAGGGAAGTATGCAGTCCCCTGAGCGTGCACTCCCCTTGAGTGTGCACTCACCTTGAGTGTGCGTTCGGGGAAGTATGCAGTCCCCTGAGTGTGCACTCTGGGGAAGTGTGCCCTCGAGGGAGTGTGCTCCCAGGACTGTGCGCTCTATGGAGTGTGCACTCCCCTGARTGCACAGTCACGGCAGTGTGCGCTCACAGGAGAAGTTACATGCAGGAGTGCTCATTTGTGGTAGAGCTCAATCAGTGGAGCATACACTCGCTGGAGCACTTGCTTGCGGGAGTGCATGCTCATGGGAATGCTTGCTTGCGGGAGGGAGTGCACACTCGCAGGAATGATCACTCATGGGAGTGCAGACTCACACTCATATTCACACTCAGACGTTCACTCCAAGCACACTCACACTCAAACTCTTTCCCAGTCATGCCCACTGCCTCCCACCCACCATTGCCACCCTACTCACTCTCACAGTCACTCTCTCACACTCTATCCCAGCCGGGCGCCCCCACCTCCTTCACACTCCCCAGAGTGCACACTCAGAGTGCACACTCCCAGGAGTACATAATCACCCAAGTGCACACTCAGCAGAGTGCACACTCCCCCGAGGGCATTCTCCTGTTGACCTCTAATAACAAGCTAGTTTTAATTTACAGGACTTCAAGGTTGTAAGAAATTAAGCCTGTGTGTGAGAGAGAGTGAAAGTGAGTGTGAGTGTGGAGGGGATGGGGAAGGGGAGAGAGTGAGAGTGTGAATGTGGTGAGTGTGAGTGCGAGAGAGAGTGCGAGAGTGTGGCAGTCGGGACTGGAAGAGAGTATGGGACTGTGAGAGTGGAGGTGGTTGGGAGTGGGGCTGGGAGGGAGTGTGAGAGGGTAACAGTGGAGGTGGTTGGTGCTTGAAGACTCTTAGAGTATGAATGTGACTCTGAGTGTGAGTGTAGACAGGGTTGGGAACCTGGAGGAGCTACTCTTCACACAGTGACTGCCAGTAGCTCCCTCAATGACTTTTGACCTGAAAGGGAGAAGAGGTAGCAGTTCAAAATGCCAATGATGGGGTGTAATAAGAAAAAGAATAATGAAATTTTGTATTGAGAGGAAAGCAAGCTAGGAAGCATTCAAGAGATACCAACAGATAAGAGAGAGCTACAGTGCAAGCTAAACGATTTAAAGGACAGGAGATAAAAGCTCTCTGTTTAACTAGAAAAGGAAAGACCTACTGGACAAGGAAGGAAAAGTAAGAGAAACATGAGGAAATTTGCACTGTATTTCAAAAGTTTTCTCTTAAAAAATGCAAAACTCTATAAAGAAAGAAGGGGATGCAACAAGCATGATGAGTTTAAGAAATACGATTTAACTGTGGAATGTGTCTTGGAAACAGCATGTTGTATCAAGACGCATAGCCTCCCCAAGTAGTAAAAATTCTTAAATCTCTACTTTACAGATGCTTTAACAGTGCAATATCCATTTAGCATGAGTAGTACACAGGATGCTTGCCTTCATGTGGCTATTGCTACGTTTTCTGAGACTATTCTGCAAAGCACACACGGTTCCCATAAGTAAATCTCATGGGTTTTTTTCTTTTCCTTGATGTAGTAGGGCAGACAAATGCTACGTTATCGTCATATCGTTTGCACTGCAATTCATGGTATGCAGTTTGCATTGCTGTGCACAAGGAACTGCATATTATTATTTCATAGTATGACAGATTCAGCTGCCTTTAGAAATTATAGAGGCAATAACTTCATGTTTTCCTCCAGGTCACCGCTTTAAGTATTGAACATTAGGCCAAAAGAAATACTAATGTCAAATAATACTAATAATACTAAATAATACTAAAAAGTACTAATTTCAATACTAAGTCAAAGTTAAGATAGTTTGTGAGTTTTATTACATTTAACGGCTTTTAGACTATAAATGGATAATTGCTTTGCTCCATAGACAGTAGTCAGATTGCTAAATCTGCTTTGGCAGCAAGTCTTTTCTTCTGGGTCTTCTGCTAGACAAGTTGGTCTCAGCCTAACTCCTATCCAGCATCTGATGCCTCTATAACAGAAACCAACAACTCACCTGGCACCATTGCTGGCCAGGACAGCCAAGAACTACCAGAGCACAGCAACCAAATTGCCCTCTCACTCCAAACAAGCTTCAAGGTTCAGCAGCAAAGCACAGAGTTTGGGGAACAGCAGTGAAATTGCCATCATGAGTGCTACAAGGTTGTTTATTCTTCAGAATTTTAGTTTCTTTGTACGTCTGTTCAAGGCCCTTCCCAGAGTTAGTTTAAAGCACACAAAAATACACATGGAAGTTGATCAGTAATCTCACAGTGTTTCCATGTGAAGGCCACCACGTTGAACTGAACTAAATGACTAGACTCAAAGACATAGAAAAGGGGGAGGGGAAGAGAAAGGCCTTATTCTGCCATGTATTCTATACAGTGATCCACATAGACTATTTATATATCCTTTAATTATACAGAAGATTGCTTATTATTTAACAGCACACAGTCATACCATCCACTGCCAACACAAACACTCAATGTAAAGATCTCAGTTCATTGGTACCATCACTACATTAATAGCATGTATTTAAGAGAAACCTCAGTCGGATCACAAAAGATGTGATATTCAACCAAGTGAGGAAAGGGAGTAGACAAAACTTCCTGCATTAAGTGAACCACAGAGATATATTAATCAGAACACAAAAGCAGGTTGAAACAAACGCTAATTGACTTGGATCATATCGCACTGATACTCCATGCACAGCGCCTCCCCTGAAATCAATGGGAGTTTTGTGCATAAATGGATTGTATAATATAAATGCATGCCCCTATTGAGACTCCACATACAATAGAGAAAGCAGTACTAAGAACAATTCCCAGAATTAGCATTTCTCTCCCATTTTTTTTTCTACACTAATAACACATAACTTCATACAGCTCTGCTTTCCTTCACAGATTTTACAAAATGTGGTAAAATAAGCGACCCCATTTGATAGATGAAGTATAAGATGAGAACTAAACTGAAGAACAGAGCAGCAGGCTGAACTGAACGGGGAATAGAAGTTTGCCTCCTGAATCACAGCTTAATGTCCTAGCTATTTAGATGCTTATCTAGTTCAAGCCTCTCATTAGGGTGATTCTATGCAGTTCTCAAATAATTTTGCTTACTTCTTAAGCATTGCACACACTCACAGGCTTAGCCCCACGATTTTCCCCTTCAGTAATACCCTGCAAATGTCCTAGCGAGTTTCAAAATAGTGACAACCCTGGTCATATTCACTTAAGTTGTATCCCAGAACTTGTCAGCAGCACTAAAACATTTTAAACTGGCTGTCAAATCAACACTTTCCATACGCACTCCACTGTTTAAAAAGAAGAAGAAATAGACATTCCTAATTTAAAATAGCAGTTCATTAGCTGGAAATTACCTAATCCTGGTGTTGCAGCTTGATAAAGCATGCTTGTGCCGTAAGAGAAAGCCAGAACAAATCCCCATGTTAAATGAAAAGCAACAGAATCTAACATAAAATTCCAAACACACTGATTGCAGAAAGACTTCCAGACTCATTAATTTGTGACTCTTTTACGACAAAGCCATTTTAACAAAAAAAAAAAAGTTATTAATGTGGTATGAAGTTATAAAGAAAAGAATGGGCTTGAATCTAGGGAATAGTTTCACGCAAGTGAAATTTGCGTATATATAAAATTATATATATATGGTATAAAAAAATCTGCCTTCGGCAATATGACTAGTCTTACTAAATACAGACCAGTCCATTCTGAGGTTTTAAGTATTTCTTCTGTGAAAATTCAACTTTGAAACACTTAGCACCTTATGAAAGGTTGATTCTGCAACAGGTCCACTTTAAAGTCTAAAGTCTTACATGTGAAAAAGTACTACGTTATACTGGGTTAGTGCAACAACAAGCGCAATAACTTCTCTTTACTACAGGCACAAGGATAGTGCAAAAACAATGTTATTTTGAGTATGAAAGAGTTTTCTGCTCTTTATAACATCCAACTGCTACTGATGACATTTTCAGAGGAAGACTGGCTAGTTTTTGTCACAGTTTTCCTTTTTCAGACTTTTGCTGGAGTTTAAGTCTGTCACCAACGAAACAGGTGAGAGACGTGACTACTGAGGCACGGCCACGCTTACACGGGACTGTTTAAAGAGTTATTTTTCTGATTCATCTTGGTATTTTTCTCAAGCTGTCAAAACAAACACCACACCCTTGTGGTGATTTCCTACTTGTGGGGAATTGCACTTAAACCCAGCAATCGCAGTGCTTAATCACACGCACTTTAGCCATAGCTTTACCTACTTAAAGAAGAAACCGGCAGGCCCAAACACGGCGCGTTTGCTACTTGTTTAAYAGCTGACCCCACAGCTCCTCATCCTGGGCCATCGCCACCGATGCGGAGAGCCGCARGCAGCAGGAYGGGAATATAGGGCAGCCACTCAGTCGATGCCTCTGCCCCAAGGCGGGATCAGCTGTTCCTCCTGCCACCATCACATCGCTGGTGATACGGAAGAACTGGTTGTTCGGAGCAGCTTTCTTTGCATAGACGCTCGCGAACACCCTGTGAACCAGCCCGCTGACGCGGGACACGATCCGGCCTCCAAGAAGGAGGGCAGAGGCGCCCAGTTTTCCAAAGGGAACGTTTGGCAGCGCTGACCTCCTGTCTCCCAACGAGCTCAGCTCCCCGGAACGGAGCGGGACGAGCCCCGCCGGGATTACCTCCCCGAGGATGACACACGCCCGAGCAGAAAGCCCAGCACAATTAACCCTTTCCACCGCTCACACGCTGCCAGACAAGCACTTTTGGGGACTCTTTTCTTCCCCCCAGCCCCTGGGGAGCCGCTGTGCTGTGGAGACGACCGGGGCGAGGGAGGTGATCCCCTCCCGCCGCCTCCCCGCGCCCTTCCCGGGAATTTCAGAAAGCACCAAAGCGGGGGTGAGGCGGGGAGCGCCCGGCCGTGTCCCGGCCCGGGGGACACAGAGCCCCTATTGTCGCCAACGAGCAAAGTGGCCCGCGGCTCCGCGCAGGGAGCGGGCAGCGAGGCAGGGGAACGAGGGAAGGGAAGGACGCGTCGCGGAGGAGCCGCCGCGGTAGCAAAAACGTCGTCGGCCTCGGGCCGTGGCGCGCTGTTCCCGCGGGGCCGGTCCCGCAGCGGCCGCCCCGCGCCACTCACCGCCTCCGCCGCCCTCCTCGTCCATGTCGGCGCCGCAGGCAGRGCGCTCCGCAACGGCCGCGCCTGAGGGAGGCCCGGCGCTCGCTCCCGCCGCCCGCCGCCTCGCCGCCGCTTCCACCGCGCCGCCCTGCCCCGTCCCTCGCCGCCGAGCACTGCCTCAGCCCCGGCGGCAGCCGCCGCCTCGGCCCAGCCGCCCGCCCCTCTCATGTGACCCGCCGAGGGGCGGAGGGGGGAAGGCAGGCTCGGCCAGCCCCGCGCTGCCGCCTCCCGGCCGCCGGCAGGGGCGACCGCGGTGCGGGGCCGGCGCCTCCTTCCTTCCTTCCTTCCCTCCCTCTTTCCTTCCTCCCTTCCCGTTCGCCCCCGCCCGTCGCTGCCCCCGGCCGCGCGCGGCCCGGCGGCGTCGAGGCCGCCCTCGCTCGGGCGGTTTTGGCGGGAAGCGGCCCGGGGCGAGGGGCTGCGGCGTCCTCGCGCGCTTGGAAATGGCCTCGAGGAGCAGAAGAGCGGGAGGCGGCGAGGAAGGGCACGGTGTGGCCCGCCGCGTCCTGACGGGAGCGTGAGGCTCGCGTGGCTGCCGCGTGGCTTCGGCTGCTTCTTGCGTGCACCACAGAACGGGGGTCCCCAGAGYCCCCCATGTAGATGAGACAGTTTCTATGAATAGCTCAGGAGAATCCGTATTCCCTGTTTTGGTGACGGGATATGCTGTTTAGGGACTCAAATTGTTATGGTGTTTATGTCCTCAGCACAGCCCTCGTGTGAGACCTGGCTGGAAGGGAGACAGCGGCATGGCCAGACTCCATGGAGGTGAGCAGGGCCGTGCGGATATGGCGCACCGGTCCCAACTGCCCACGCACTGGGTTTTCTTAAAAACCCCTGGCGTCAAAGTTTTATTCATAGGGGAAGCTGTGGGCGGAAAGGGTCAGCCAACAGGAAAATACCATTGTTTTTCATCTTCCTATTACAGGCTGGCACAGCATGGTGCGGGCTAGGGAGCCGCGTCAGAAGCGCTCACCTCAACACGTCTGCTCGCCGGCGGCCATCGTGGGCATCCCGCTGCGAGACGAGGTTTGGCTTTGACAGATGGAGCCTTTAAACTTGCCTAGAAGTGGCACAAATATCACAAACCTTTAAAACACCCATCTGTGCTTCATATTTTTAAATTTTAAATCAGTTTTCTTACAATTCTAGAGAGCTGGTGTCTGAAAAGGAGACGATTACATGGAACAGAAGCATTACTTTGGTAAGGGATTTATTTTTAAATGTGTCTCTCAAAAGTGCAATGAATTCCAAGAGAGTGTTAAACTTACAGTGTCTTCTTGAGGGTTATATGACTTGTGGAATAATGGCAGGCATTTCTTAAAACGTTTGAACTTTTCATGTATATATGTGTGTGTGTATATATATATTTGTAAATGTGCTTAGATCTGCAAGAATCTTATCCTGTAAGTTTTCTAGGTCATAACACTGCTAGTTTTGCATATATTTACTGCATAGAGCTGTTTAATCTTTAGCTGAGAGGTGGATGTGATAGAAACTTTCAAGATCAAACCATTTACCTTTTTGCTTCATTTTCCTGTGTGTAAAATAGGCTATAAACATAACTAGGTCAGGAACATATTTTTTTAGATGTATAAAATCGACTAAAGATTACAATGATAGTTCTACTATGTAATTGTAGTAGTTCTACTATACTAGAATTACTCTGTAGTTTTTGATAATTCGCCAGTAACAATCACTATCATTGTTTACTACGGAGCGCCTTACAAGCAGGAGCAGATGCAAGACAGGTTATAATCTCAACACATTTCAGACATGCTCCACTGAACTATTTCCTACTCGTGAGTAATTCTTTTGTATCTGTTTTGGGGAACTGTCATCATTCTGTGTTTTGCAATACATAAGAATTTCCTTCTTCTCTCCATATTAATAAAAGTTTCAATCAACAGTTTTCTAAAGATCATCTGATCTTTTTTTCTTTCTTGCAGCCTCTTTTCTGGTCGTAGCTCTATTTTTACTACATGTTTTGTCAGTTTTAGATTTGCAAATCTAATCTTATGTTAGAAGAACTTAATAGGCTGTCATTCCTGTGAATAATAGCCGATCTATTTAAATTATTTCTAGGGAAAAAATAGAGATTCTTCAAAAACTGCTGTTGTTAATGGTGCTATTTGCTTATTTTTCAGGTCATCACTTTGTCTTTTTTTTMCTTTTTAGCTTAGTCTCTCTTCTGATTAAGTTTTCACTGACTAGTCATTTGTCATGCATTTTTTTTTTTCATTTTAAAGGGTTGGGAGCCTTCTCGCAACAACTACCTTCCTCGCATGATATTTTCATGGCTTAAGGGTCTCATTAAATCTTAAGCTAGCAAGATTGCTATGGATTGTGTTTTAAACTAGATAGCAAGAAATAGTAAAAGAAGATGTCTCTTCCTTCATAATAATCAAAGAATTTAAGAGTAGAAAAAAACCATGCTGGTTATCACATCCTTCCCTTGGCGAGAGTGACTTTCTTTTTTTTTTCTTTTCTGTATAGTTCTTTATCAGTTAATGAAAATCCTGGAAGTACTTTTGGTTTCTTCAGTTTAGTTGTAGAAATAAGCTTAATCTTATTTTGATAAGTTTCTTCTTTCAGTAACGTAAATGTTTCATTAAAACAGAACTCCGTTTTATGATGAGTTTTGTAAACCTTTTAATTCTAATCAAAAGCATGAGCTATGGTGATGTTCATTACTGTAGTAGAGAATTATAGTAACATTTTATTAAAAGATGAGAGAAAATCCATAATTACATTTCTTAACACAGAAAGAAATCAAATAGTTGCCATTAGCTATCAGACTGGATGTTAGGTTCAGACACAGAGAGATGGAGTATCATCATGACTTTCTGTTGGAAGGAAGGAAGAATCTTTCAAATCTTAGTTAAGAGAGTAGTTATTAGTATGCAGGTAGTCTGGTTTCAGGTATCCTCAGTGAACACATTACTCATGTGCAAATCTGGCTTATTGTGACTTGTATTAGATTTCATAAAAAAAAAGGTTTTACTATTAGCTGTAATGAGACCAATTCCTTTGAAAAAACACCTGCATGTATTTGGTGAGGATATAACTAACTATACAAATACAAGGAATATAAAATTATTCTCTATAAGGTTATTCTTAAAGAATAATACATTTTAAAAACAAGAAAAGTCTTTAAAGACTTGCAGCATTTTATAAATGATAATTACATGTTTGATTTTATTGCTTGTTCATTTAGATAACCAAATGTTAAGAATGATGCAAGTATTTCATTTCCTAATACAGTGTCTTGATGATAATTGGACTGATTTTCAATGACACTCAAATATTGTATTTATATTAAAGAATGCTTTTGTTTCAGATCTAGGCAATCAGAAACTTTCATATCTTAAGAAGCATTGCCTGATAGTTCCCAGGCAGGAAAGTCTTAGTCAGTCATCGTGTCTTTTTTTATTTATCAGTACTTGAATAATCTGGTTTTCTTGAACCCCTAAGGCAAACTCTTTTGACTTCCTCTTTCTGGCAGATGGGTTTTAGCCATGTATTGTTTCTTAAAATTTCTGTGCTGTCACACATATCATATTTGTCTCAGCTGGAAAAATACATTTATAGAAAATCCTGTTTGGCGGTTGTCTTACCAGTTTCAAAAGAGTTTGCACCTTTAATTTAATCCAAATAAATTTTACTTGTAAGTATTTTATATTGCTTGGAGGAACATCAATGCTGAAGCTTAGCAAGTCAACGTCTTTTATGAATGGTATTTCTTTGTATGGATAAAGAGCCATTGTCCTTAAAAATAGTCAAAGAAACCAAGTTAAATATGCCTCTTCTCCAAGAATTTTGCACTGTTGTTTTTTTTCCATATGAACTTCTAAATCATAGCCTGGATTTTATTTGGAGCTTATTTCAGATTATTATTCTAGATGTATTTTAGGGGTTTTTTTTGAGACTGCTAACAGTGCAGGTTTCCATTGTGTGATCTTCAGAAGGGCTGCTGTTGAGTCACAGCTTAAAGAACACCAGAGCATCCCAGGGAAATGTTATAAATTGTGGCAGTCCATCAGCTTTGTTGTATTGTGATATGAAATGCACTTTGCCTTGCTCTACCTGTGTTATGTATATTGCCAGGCACACAGAGGATGATTTCTAGTATGACAGCTGTACCTAAAATAACTAAAAAAGAGAACTTAGATTCAGAGTACAAGAAATTAATCCAATCATGAGTTGGACTTTGTGTTAGCTTGAGAGGGACTTTCCTAACTAAGGAAAATGAAAGAGCTTGATGTAAAGCAGGTGAAAGCCATTTCTTGAAAAGAGAGAACACCAGCCATCACTAGACTCTATTGCTACCCCAAGAGGTACTTGTAGTCTGTAATTACGCATCTTCTAACTAACTCCAATTTGGGACATATAAATATATGTTACTCTCCAGTCCAGTCAAGGCMTGGGTTGGCAGCTGCCCAGACTAGCATCTGACAGTACAGCTGGCATCTAAGTGACAAGCTGGTCTYGCTCATACCATAGTGTTAGAAAGGTTGGATCAGGTGCTTTTGTTGATTCAGCAGTGAGCATCAGAAATTCAATTGCATATCTCCACATGAACTGGCTCCAGTCTGGGCTTCTGGCTAGTCAGCAATGCGTAAAGCTAGAATTAATATTGGACTATAAATTTAGACAGGAGTAGGAACTGGCAAGTGATGACTGACTTTTAGTGCCCCCTCAGTCATATTGAGGCAACTGTTTGTGGAGCTATGCTAAATCAGATCACTCAACCCAAGATGAAAAAGGTCCTAAAATCATTGCTTTTAACTTGAATTACTCYGTTGATTAAGTTTACATCCTGGTCCTGCAAACAGTTCTATTGGCACAATTGCCACATTAGTAGACTGTGGCCTAAAGGTGACAAAGGAGGAGAGCAGTAGATAGGATCTTAAATGTTAGCAATGAAGAGAAGATCCTTCTATAACCCAAGCCTTATTTTGAAATACAGACAGTCTCAGGGACTTTCCATCATTTTCCCTGATCTCTCATGCTCAACTTGTCTTAAACTGTGCATAGGGCCAGGTTTATATGTCTATTAATGTGTGATCTGTGCAGTACTAGAGCACCTAATGGTACTGAATTGATCCCATTAAAATATGAGCATGTAGTTGTGTTCCTGTCAAGGTTACTTGACTATGAATTACACTGTTTAGACCAAGAGTTGCCTTGGCTTTATGCTGTCAGCAGGGAGACAGATGAATATTCCAATAATACCGTAAAATTGTCAGGGGTAAAACTACCCTTCAGAATTGTGCTTTTTCCTTTCTTTTTCCTTTCCTTTTCTTTTTCAAAATGGAGTATTTCAAAATCTAAATATTTTGTCGTGGCAACCGTAAAACTGAATTTACAGAAGTCATGGAATTGTGCTTATATTCTGGTGAGAGCTCGTCTTCAGCTTCTTTTATAGATTAAATATATAGTTTCTGTTGAATTCAGGTGTGAAAGGGAAAATTATTTCTTGTTAAAAGATGGTGTGTAATAATTTAAGTTCCTACTGTCTAATCAATATGTCCCTATTATATCCTAACTCATAGTTAGAAAAAAACTGGTCTGGAACAGAAAAACAGTTAAATCTTTCCTCCTCATGATTACACCAACTATTTTATTCCTCTCATATCCTTACAGAGGTAAGAATTAGATAATCCCATACTCTTCCATGTCAAACAAAAATGTCTTGGCATTTTTCTATCATAAGAATTTTTCTTTCAATTAAAAGAAAAACAGGTCTTCATCTTAACTGTCTTTATAAAGAAACAGCATGATATTCTTTAAGAAATAAAACTGTCTCTAACTACAAGATGATGTTAAGCAAGGGCAAGTTAAAGTTAAAACTTGGCAAGCACTAAAGCAAAGATWTTTTTCCCAAGGAAATGAAGGAGACTCATGAAATTAATTCCTGWTGTAACTATTTACCACAGTATAGTTACACAAAAGATGAATTTGGTACCTTACAGTCCTTCTCTGGTCAGAAAAATAACTCCTGTTATCTCAATCAACATGGTATAAAATAATCGTAAATCAATGTAGTATAAGATAATCATCCTTTAGAAACAAATTTGTAATTTAAGCCTGATAGAATAGCTGTCATTATTTTTAGTCTTTTAGTAAAAGAACAATAGGTCTAGAGAATCGCAACAAAAAAAGGGTTTATAAAAGATTGGTACATGATGATTTGCAGCTTACATCCCCAGCAACTTTTATGGGAAGGAAGAATTTATGACAAATTGTTAAAATGGGCAATAACATCAGGGATAGCTTCCTATTCTTGTGCCAAAAGCTTTTCTCTGGTTTGCTTTATTAAGTCTTTAACTTCTTTTTTCCGRTCTCATTCTTCTCCTCTGGCCACCTCTAATTCTGGTGTTCTCCCAAGTTTCCAAAGTCTTCTGGCTCCACTGTGTATGCAGAGCTCACAGAGGAGAGATGACTGGGCTTCACCATGATTTCTTTTTAGTTTTAAATTTCAGTATGCTTGAATTTGAGATGATTTAAAATAACTAATTTTCACTCWTAAGAACCCAGCTTCCATATGTCAAACTGAGTACTCAAAAATAGCTATATCAGAGATTCTTTTAAAACCTTGTTACAAAACATCAACTTACCTCACAATTCAGAAAATATTAAATTAACATATAAATTTTAATATTGTAATTTAAAAACTATTTTTAAAGCTATGCAATASATTAGTGCAAAGGAATTGAAGTCAGCAGTCTGTTTTTTTATCCTTTAAACTTGCAACTGAGTTTTGATAGAGGAAAGGATATGTATATACATGCATATAAGAGATGTGAAAATACAAAAGCATTTATTGAAAACGGACAAAACCAGGAAGAAGATTAAATAGCAGAAGGAAGTGGCCTCAGATATAAAAGCTTCTGGTCTGAATAGCAGAATTTATCAYTAAAAGCTAAGGTTGGCAAAGTGCTATGCTTCAGATAAAACAAGCAAAAAAACTTTGACGTGGTGTACAAAATACAATAGATCAATACAAATGTCTGGAAAACTAATGTCTTACAAAGTAATTCAAGAACACATTTTATTTTTGAGTTTCCTTTCTTATGTGCCTTTGTATGAGCTTGATACACAGAAATTGCAGTTATATCAATGCTAGTTCTGTTCTGAGCATGTCTACATTGGGTTTGTAGTTCAACAGCATTTAGCAGATTTCCAAAAATTTAAACAAACATGCTGAAAAATGAGAGCAATTTTCATTTGCTGTTACTAAACTATTTAATACATTTTATAGAAAAAAGTGTTTTGGACATCTACTCCACAATTTTAATCCACAAAGCTACTAAAGTAAATGTAGACTGCTAAATATTTTTGTAATAGATAAAGTGCTTTTTCATGACATCTTCTCCTTTTTCCTAAAATATTTTGGTGGGAGGGTGGAGTCCAGAGGTTTGAAAATGACAAGCAGTTGCACCTGAAAGACTTTTCATATACAAATTTTGAAACTGTGCAGTTGATTGAGCATACTTTAAAAAACATGAAAATCAAAGGGGGGTAGTTAGTTTGGTTACGGGGAATAAATTCTCTTCTGCAAGGATATTTTCTGCTTTCTGCCTTAGTAAGGCCTCCACTCTGGTTTTATCACTGCAGGAATATAAATCATTGCTGTAGAAGATGAATAATAAACACAGCTAAATTCTCATGACTAACAAAGCCATGCCTTTACTCTGCCCATTTGTAAGGCCTTTCCCAATCTATGTGTGTAAACATGACTCCAAACCTGAAAAACAAGGTGGCAGATAAAACTACTCATTTCAACATCTTGAATGGATTTTCAAGACTGATGATAGACTGCTGGGTACTGTTTATTTTCATAAGTAATGTCCCCCTTTCTCACAGCAATAAACTTCTTTAACTTGCTGACAAGAACTGCTATCTCCTTCATAAATTAAATCCATCTGTGAAATTTTTCAGATGTTTTTGGTATCTAAATATTCAGTATCCTGATTGTTCCTATGAAATTTGCTGGTTCATCCTTTACAAAGAACAGTAGCCTAGCTATTTTTTCTAGCTACTGGGGTTTTTTTTTTCTCCCTCCATTAAATGGTGTGGATTCTGCATAGCTTAAAAAAAAACCTCTCTCCTTTCTGTAAATACTGTATTTCACTTTGGTTTAGTAATGCTGTGATGTACAGATATTCTTTAAAAAGCGATAMGTTCTGAGATGAATTCATTTTTTTCAGCTAAAATATTGAAGGAGATAATACTCTGTTTTTCTTAGATTAGGAAGCTGCATATAATGACAGATACAAAGCAGTTTTCTAAGAAACCTAAACTTCTAACTGATTATAGACAGTATGTCGAAATGCTTACAGTGTGCAATAGGAACAAGTAAAAGAGTAGCTTCATCACACTAGGAATTTGGAAGATACATGTTAATTCCAGAATAATGCCACGGAAATGAATGKTTTTTTGCCATGCTTAGTGTAGTGTGGATGTATTTCAGTTCCTTGCTACTTGATTTTTTTTTTTATCATTTATGGAAAAGAGAAGAATATCTGCAAACTGAAAAAGCAAAAATATGTGCATATACATATAAATATACATGATTTTATACATGCAGACAGAAAAATACATTTTATGTCTTACACAAATAGTCTTATCTCTAGTCCCACAAGTAGAGGCATTCTAGGAGGATAATGAGCAAAAGACACTTATTACTGCTATGTATATACTACAGTGGTTTCAGTCCACTTTTGAACCAAGACATGGTCTCTCAGTAATCGATTCCAATTGAAAATATTATCACTTACTTTCTATAAAAGACAGCAGTAATCTTCTTAACAATTCCTGCTGTGGTTCTTAAGGGAGATAACTAACGAAGCACCAGAGACTAAAGTTAGATGAACATCATTAGCCAAAACTGTTATCAATCTAAAATAATTCAAAAAAAGTAGCAAATTACACCATTTAATAAACCAAGGTTACTAAGAGTTTTGTCTGTTAAAGACCATGGGCTATGCTGTAGCTTTGGACATTGCTTATTTTTATTACTTCTTAGCTGCTAAAAACTGACAATTTGTTTCAGAATAATAGTTATATCTTTGGTTTTGCTAGAAGTACAATATTTGGAATGTATCAAGTGAGTTTCAGAGCATTTTGGGGAGATATCATCGTTTAGCAAAACGAGAAGTATTTGGTCCGGCATCATCTAATGAGTCAATAAAGAGTTGAGACTAGAATTGCAAGTCTTATGGTCTGACTGGCAAATTACTCATTTTTTCCTTTATTGTGTGTGTAGGAACATAAGTATTTTCAGGTGAGTATGTATTAAAATATTGGCAAATACAATATTTTAGTAAAATTACACATTTTTAAGTGTTTGGAAGTTAATTTTTCATCACTGGCAGCAAGGTAGACTAATGGCAGAAATGTAGTTTAGATTCTAAGTAGCAAGTAGTGTTATAAACATGTGGCTTTGGTTTTTTAATACCCTTTAGTATTCYCATGTAATTTTTATCTAGGAGGTGCTCGTGCTTTCCATCTGAGTCATTGGGAAGATTCACACTGACTGCACTGCCAGTGGGCCTGTACTTTAAATTTAAAGGTTTCCTGTAAAATGCCCAAGCCTTGGCCTCACATTTCAGTTCATGTAGGAAGATACTCGTACTTACAGGCTTCCAGTTAAGTCAACAAGGCACCGGTATTGATCCTATGTGATTGGATTACAGGATTGAAGCTGTGATTTGCCCTCCTAAAACCACTTAAATAGATAGATCTTAGTATCAGCTTTCTTATTGACTACACTTTCTGAACTGCAAAAAATAAATCAACTTGCCAGCTTTCTTAAACTTTAGAAGAGACTACACCTCCTAGTTCTAGGTTTTGATAAATTATGCATAGGACACAAGATTACAGAACTAACAAATAACTGAGAAAAAATAGTATACTTTCCCTTTCTTGTAAAATTGATAAAAATACTTTTATATTTAGTTCCCTCTAAGCCCATTTCTAGTACTTATTTAACCCCACTTCAAAATAAACAAATATATAGATAAATAAACAAATTTGGATCCTGAGCTTTTCTACAGAGTTCCTAACATTAAGGAAGATCAGATTATATCTATGATGTCTTTTGTTTCATGCTGTAATTGACATCTCATCCTGTTGTTGGCAAAATGATCTGTCAAAATTAAACAATACCAAAGTTCTTCCCCTGCTCCTTCCTAAGGAAAGCATCATTTGGTGTCAGGGCAAAATGTTAAGACATTAAAGCAAATCTAAGTAATTGCATGGAGATTTAAAAAACAAGCTAATATATGAAGAGCTGATCTGAAATTCATTAGACTGGTTCACTAATTCTTATGTTAGGCTTTCCATTGGCCATTTTCATATACTTCTTTTAAAAATGCCCCCAAAAAGTGTCTCTACTAATAGTACTTGAATGCCAAATACAGCAGTTTGTAGTTTATTCCTTACCTGTCAAGCTTTCATCTGAGTTTTAAAAGAGTARTCTTGCATATGTTGTTCTTTTATCGCTGCTAGAATATCTGCTAGGAATTAGAAGTTCATTTCCTTTCCAAGCAGATCAGCTACTGAGTATGACAAGTATGCATCAGTAACAAAAACTTTACTAGAAGTATTTTCACTAAGAAAGCATTCCTTTGTTGTAATTATATATAAAAACACGTAATTAAAAGCTTTGATTGATGCTAAAAACAAACAAACCAACCACTTCCTATGGGGAAGAAAAAGAACAGCTAAAATAGTCCTTTCAAGAAAGGCCACTGTACCTTATGGATCCTATATGCTAATACATTAGAATAAACTGTAAATTGAGCTAGTGCCAAATAAGCTCAATGAAGTGACCATAATAAAAACCYAGTGGTGAAAATCTCTAGACTTCTGGATTGTCGCCACTGACAACTTAGTTCAGCTAAATAGAATGAAAACAAAGYGCAATTAGCAATTGCAATTTAATGATTATAAACACAGAAAGAGCATCTCTGAAATTCATGCTTGACAGTGACAACACAGAYCAGACAACTTTTATTTTAAGCAAAAGATTGTAGGGAATACACCACATACCAAAATGAAAGACTTGAATCCTGCTATAGTCTACTGATAGTATCACTCAAAGGCAGCTGGAGGGGAACAGAAAATAAGAGAGGCCATACAACTCTCAAAATAGTTAAAAGGTTTCAATCTTTCTTGACTAGGGGAGAAGACAGCCAAATAAGCCTATTTTTTGTGGTAGTCTCCTATTTTCAACCTTATTGATAGATAATTAATCATTCACAAATCTGACTTGACATGACAAAGACTATAAAGTTGCATAAGCATCTGGTATTATACAGTATCATAAAAATATTTCTATTTACATTTATATCCAAAGAAAGGAGAATTCAAAATAATACCCCTATCTAGCCTATATTTCGATAATTTTATTTATATTKAAATCAGAAGGAAGCCTTTCAAACTTATTCTTTGAGCTATATCGGATTAAAATTTAGAATGGAAAAAATAGATAATAATCAAGATTTTTTTTTTTTGTCCTAACAAATTCTTCCTATGGATAAAGACCAGAAGTTAGAAATGCTGCAGCTGTTCTAAAGCTGGAGCAAGTCACACATGCATGCAGTCCATGTGCAATATGCAGAATGCAAGGTCTGAAAGAGCATTTGCAAGTCTTTGCAGTAGAGTAGATTTTTATTATTATTATTATTATTATTATTATTATTATAAAAGGCCAGAGAGCATCTCTGCACTTGGGGCTTATTTGTGAATAGGTAAAGTGATTACAGGCTTCAGCTCCTAGCCCAAAAGGAAGGAAAACTAAACCAAAAAAAGCTTGTCATTACTGCACTTTTTGTTCAGTTAGTTTTGGTTTATACGGCCYGTCATAGACCATCTTACAGCCACGGGCCACTACCTTGAATATGGCTTCAGATTCTAGATCTAGATTCATGTTTAGTAGGAGATTTTGACCTACCTGCTTCATCTTTTTGCAAATTTACTTGCCAGTGTACCCCAAATCCCTTGAAGTTACCTGTGTAATGCACGTATGATACCTGTGGAGATATACAGTCACACACAAGCACACACAGAACTACTGATAATCCACCTGAAAGCAGTATCAAAATTAATTGTTGATGGGTCCCATCATTTTGAGTCAATCAGCCAAAATTCCCTTTCTAGACAAAATATTTTCTTAGTATGAACCAGGTGAATTCCAGAAGAAACACAAGGTCTACAATGAAGTTAGATGATGGATGTCTAAAGATATGCCTTAYTAGAATACATTCATTTTCTTCTCCTCGCCCTTGTTTCTATGAAAATTGTGTTTTGAAGGAAATGACATTCAGATTTTATCATTAAAAGAGTACATGTTAATTTTGTATTCAGAATGCTTCAGACTTGTCAATACCATCTCTTTACAGAATAAACACAACACGTAAAACAATAGCACACTTCCTCAGCATTTATCACTTGAAGCATCAAGGCCCTGAGAACAAACAAAAACCATAAGCTAATTATGTCTTGAGCCTAGAGTTTAATA
Source organism: Eudromia elegans (assembly GCA_003342815.1). Classification (NCBI taxonomy): domain Eukaryota; kingdom Metazoa; phylum Chordata; class Aves; order Tinamiformes; family Tinamidae; genus Eudromia; species Eudromia elegans. The sequence goes on along the minus strand of PTEX01000149.1, from coordinate 1,968,569 downwards.
AAAAGAAAAATCRACTGACAGCAGCTTTCAGAAGAGTTCTGAAGGTTGAGCAGTTTGAGTCTTTGATTGTTTTTCACGTGCAACATTAAACAGAAGATAAATGCTAATTCTATGCTTTTCAAAAAATACTTCAGCAAAAACAGCAACTCTGAATATCTGTTGATACTAGTGTATTTTAACCCTGAAGAGAGATACCCAGCCATGTTATCCAGAGTTTCACTAGAGAATTGGCTATGTCCTTTCTACACAGGCTGATTTTTTTTAACCCTTCTTAAAGAGACTAAAGTACATTATKAGGGTCTACTTAGCTGGGGAATACCTTGGAATTATACAAATTTTACTGATTAACAGAATTGAATAGCCTATTGTTCAGATACCAGATTTCCAAGACTAAGCATAACTGCACTTTTATTCACACAACAGATGTGATTKGATAAAGGCACATTTACCAAATTTTATCTCTAAAAAAAGTCACTGGCTCTGTATGGGCCAAAAGAGGACCAAAACAGGAGCTTTTTAAACTTACATGTTCATCTATGTAATCTGTTGAATGAAAAACTGGAATGAGAAGCACCAGAACTTGCTATTTTGTTCAGCACAGCCAGAAGATCATTTTTAAAAGGAGTTTATTTCTGTTTTTAAATAGCTTGATAAAACCCATTAACTGGTATTCAGAGTTCAATTGTAAACAGTTACAATAAGTTACCACTGTGTATTGATTTTGTACATTACATTGTTGCAGTGACAAAGTCAAATTCAGCATATCTGTAAACTGAAATGCACTAAGAAAAAAAAGTATGCCATAACTGAAAATATGCAGAAGGCTGATGTTTTACTCCCTCCTGTGGTATAAGGAAGCAGCATCACAACTCATCAATAGTTTCCAGAAGCTTAGATAGCATTCTAAATTATTTCAAAGTCTGTATTAACCTCATTAGGACAATAAATTTCAAGTTTACTATGGAAACACCTCTCAAGTTAAAAAGTGTTTAATTATAAAGTTCTGAAGTACAAAGTTGTAAACATCTTTCTTTGCAACAGATATGGTTCATGCCAGGCTTCTCAATCTCTCACGTTGAGATTAAAACAACAAAAATCAAGGAAAGAAGTATCAAATTACACACATAGGACACAAGACTAAGGCCACAGTCTAAAATTGCTTTGCATGGATAATGTCACAGTTCACAGGAAGCATTACACATGTCAGCATTTAAAATCAGTGTTAGTCAGCAGTGGGTGTGAACCCATTTTCAGGAAAGTTCGTGGAATACTCAGCTTCAACTGATAGAGGCACTAACTTCAGGTTTACCTACTTTTAAGAACAAAAACTTAATTACAACCAGGTGTACTTACATTTAATAAGAGACAAAATTGACTACAACCAAAAGATTGAGAAACAGTGTAGCTTTTAGAAGATGTACCCTTTTTACTGTCAGTTTATGCCTGTATAGATCTCACAAAAAAGGATGAGATTTTTTTTTCAAAAATGAGATATATCAAGATCAAAAAGAAAAGAAAAACAATCCTTTCTAGGCATATTTTCTTTCTGGGAGTTCCTTGGGCCATTTTCTAAAAGGATTWAATTTCAAATGGATTTTGTCGTTAATAGTAAAAGAACCGTCTGTACAGGCTTAATCTTATATTATAAATTCTGGAAAGACCAAGTTCAGGATAAGATTTCAGGACATAATACAGGATTAATTTCCAAGCATGCTCCAACAGAGTGTACTTAGTGGATGGTGGTTAGTGTGATGCTAACTCATACTTTCATATTATTATTATTATTTCCCCAACAAATCTCAGTACATTGGTACGTGTCCTTATATTTAGGAAGGGTGAGCTCAACCATTAATATTTTCAACAAATTGTTTAAAGTTTTATCAAAGTTCTTTATTGAAGATGAGAAGATTCGTAGCCTCAAATTTCAAGAGGAGAATCATCATAAACTAGAAATTATTTTTTGTAATTGTTGGCTGCAGCACAGAAAACATGCACAGATATCAGAAAATCTTATTCAATGCATTCTTGAAAAAGAAAAAATATTAAGATATTAAGAGTATTTTTCAAATTACTTAAGCCCACAGAGCCTGGAAGCCAGCATAACTCTAATGTTAAATTTGACCACAAGGTATTTGATAATTCCAGCAGAAGTTCRCAGCTGGCAGACATGTATGGCAAGTTTGGATTACCAAATATTAATCATACCAACTGCTGTGAAGAGGGGGAAAAAGCACATGTCACATTGGCTATGTAACACACTGTCAGATATACCAATTGTCTTGCATCGTACTGACAAAGCAAGGATGCTTACAGGTCTTTTTCTGTCAATATGTAGTTACTGAAAAGTGTTTCTGAAATGGGACAGAGCACCAGTATGTRCATGTGCAGAGATGGTGCGGAAGAAAGAGAGGGAAAATAAAATAATTTGGAAAAAGAATAAAAATTTTTTAAAATGACATTGAATTGTATGTATGGTATGTTAGAAAAGTGGTTATGGGCTTGGTCCTTCTAAAATTTAAAAGTGGGTATACCTATGACAAGGGCCAAAGGAAGAAGAAAGGAGGAAAAAAAGCAAGATCTGGAAAGTTTAAGAAAATACAGTCTTCCACCCCTCATTTTTAAAAAACAAAGAGGCTGAAAGGGTCTACAGATAACCGCTTTGCAATGCTTGATGTGTACAGATGATTAAGATTGCACTATCAAATACCGCACTGAGAAGCACACCACCATCTCTACTGCATTTTGCGTTGTAATGCCAGAAAGTAAGTTTGCATAAGCATTCCAACATCATAGTGTGGTAATATGGATTTTACCTACATGTAGATTGTGTACACTCATTGAAAACTATCTGTTCTTCTGTAAAAGAATACAACATTGTAACATTTCACTCCAATGTATATACTTTTGGGAAACCTCTAGGCAATTCTCCATAAAAGCTTGCTTACACAATTTTGTTTTCTAGTGGCAGAAATTGAACTCAGGAGGCATCTGAACACTGACCAATGATGTTCTAGAAAGCATTGGAGTTGATTAGGAGTGAAATCCCTTTTTAACACTAAAAAACCCAGCATGATTAGAGGATTACAAGGCAAATTCTTGTTCATTTTAAGTGCTTCCTATCCCTCTTAAATTAATTACTAATCTGTACTATACATTGTCCAAGTTAGTCTCAAACCTAACAGCACATTTACRCCAAAAAGCTCTTTTTGTATGTGACTTACGGAGGCCATGAAACTCCCTACAAACTGATTCTTAGCAGAGACATTTTTCCATTCTTTGAGATGAATTAACATCAAGTCATTTGTTTGAAGAGAACAGTGGTCTATATATAAAATTATAGAATATATAGCTTCAAATGATTGCCATCATTTTGATTCATTATTCTCCCCATAAAGAGGAAAAAAAAGCTGTCATTCAAGTCTTGCCTCTGCCAGTTTAATAGTTTTATTAGTGCAAGAATACTGCTTTCAATCTGTGACCTTCCCAAACATAAAGTGCAACCTATTTGAGATTTTMGCATACTAAACTATCCTTTATTTCAATTTACATGGAATGTTCAAGTTAGAAAGTTACCCTTCAGGTTTTTAGCAATAAAATCCAAGGCAAAGTACATAAGCTATGTTAAAATGGATTAAATCCACTCACTTGAGACATTTTAAACTTATATTAATTATAMATATAATACACAAATACCTCACCATGTTGCTTATCTGTATTGTAGTTAAGGTAATCCTGTAATAGTAATTAAAGGCCACTCACTCAATGCAAGTATTATCTGGACTGTGATATATAACACAATCCAGCAATCTAAAATCTCCTCCTGAATATTATCTGGAAAAATTATCTGAAAAAAGACGACTCCTGACATCTCACTGCATAGACATTAAGTTATAATCTACAGGTTCTTTGTTTTCTCCTCCTATTTTTAAATCACTACCAATAAGCGCATAAAGATAGGGTTAATGCATTTATGCTGTCAGCTACTCCTCCTGCTTATTGATCTAACAGGAGGACACTGGTTCCAAAGCACACTTGCCAAATGTACATCAGGAAAGAGAACGCTATGCCAAGCTGTTCAGTTGAAAAGAGCAGCTCTCACCTGTAACTACAGGTACTCAGCAGTGCCAACAGATTTTTTTATAGAAGAAATAAAGCAATTAGGGAGGCAGGGTTGTGTTTAGGTACAAAGGTAAAATAGCCATTCTATACAGTAGGAGTTTTTCCTTTACCTATATAGTAAATTATAGGGATTAAGATGCATTTGCATAATGGTTTCTTTAGCAATCAAGACAGTTTCTATAGGTTTCAGTGCCTCTCCACCTTCATTCCTGGGCCTTCAGTTCTCTCAGCTGTTCTTAGKGTCAAGGTGTATACAGAGACAATTTAACACCATAACTCAAGCAACAAACCTCTGAGGAAGTGTTTTGTTTCTGGCATTTTAGAGTTTGAAATCCATGTATTTCAGCAATCTTGTTCCATAAGCACTTGTGTTAATGCTACCTTGCAGTGTTATYATCACCCTTGGCAGTGAAACTGCAGCAGCAGAGGGGAAGAAATAGTATAAACTTGACTGAAACTTGCTGTCAAAATAATTACTTATAGAATCCATTATTTCATTGAAGTTTATGGTATTTTTGTGACTAGTAATCATGTGGTCAAAAGTCTAAGAGTTAAACAATTAAGAGTCATACACTCATAAAAAGATTACTGACTAAATTAAAACTTTTTTATCTCTTTTAACATCCAAAAGAAATAGTCAACAAAAGGCGATAAAAACCAAAATGCTATTTAGCACAAGAACTAAAATGTCTTATTTTCAGCACTCCTCTATGCTAAAAAATGCTAACATTTCTCCCTGTAACACTGATAACTGGCATTTCATCTTCATAATGTCAGACTTCTTACATAAGGAGGCTTTTGTGCCATGAACACACATACAAAGAAACACTATACTAGAAACTCTACTGGCTTTCCAGGTGAACACAATTCAGACCAAATGCAACACTGCTTCTACTGTTTCCAAGGTAAAGGAAGCCAGACAGCAAATGGGATACTTGGTTTAACAATCACTAGCCTAAGTTTACTCTGCAGCAAGTCCTCATCTTTAATTCACAGTGAAGAGAGCTGAAATGCATCTTAGCTCACCAATACTTCCCTCTTCAGGGAAATCCATAGAGCACATTGAGCCCATCTACATTAAGTCCCTTTGTTGAGAATTTCAGGCACCAAATTTGATATACTGCACATTAAGTTTCCCCATCTACATGCCCAAAGAAACATATTCTTGCAAGTTCTTATTCATAAGCAACTCTATTGATTTCAAAGGGCTTGCTCCATTCTTTGCCCAACACTGTAGAAGTCTGTCCCAAAGCCAAAGTCAACATACCCAGAAATKATTACTATGTTTCAATAACATCTCTTTTCCAAGGAAAAGAATTGCTCCCTTGGAAAATTATTTATAGTGTGTCCATTTAACTGCAGACCAATGAAGTTCATGGGATACTGTTTAAATCAGAGAAGTACCATATTTGAAAAAGAACACTACTGAGAACTATACTAGGTTGAAGGTGTCCCCTCTAACCTTTTAATAGCTTTCCAAATAAGAGTGTTTTAATAAACTGTAGTTGCTATTGGATTCAGAGAGGGAGATCACTTCTACATGGAAGTTTCATTAGAAGTGATTGTAAACAGTAGTCAGAGCACTCAGCAAATAGAGAAACAATGGATCCATGCTAAAGAATCATACTGAGTTCCAGACAAGTATTAATAAGACACATGTAGAAGTCCGTAATAGTTTTAAGATTAAGTTCTTTCCACTCAAAGACAGGTATTTCATATTAAAAGTAATCCCTGTTATTCAACAGCCAGTTTTACTAGCAAATACAAGTATAATTTCACTCTTGCTGTCTACTTTAAAACTTGGAACTATAACGTTGTCTCTGATTTAATTGGTTAAATTTCTGTTAATGTTAAAAATAATAAAGTTTTAGAGGTTTTTTTTTTTACCTTTGCTACTGCATAGCAGAGACCTTCTAGAGCAAAAGTTATCACAGAAAATGCTAGGTGTATGATGTGAGAATTATTTATCACATACCTTATGTTTGAAAACACTTTCTTATATCCAACTGTTTGCTCTGAAAATACCAGAATTAAGTAACAAAAAAACAAACACAGTTTCTGGTGGTTTAAGAGTCCTATAGTATATTCACTCAGTGAGGCAACTGGAATAGAATAAAGATCCCAAAGTCCAAATTCCAACTCTTCAAGAAACCAAAGCTGCAATTCATTTTGTATGCTGCCATTCATTTCCAATTCCAGAAACTGCAGATTTTGATTATATTTTGACAGCCAGAAGCGTGCAAAACATACAGCGTTGTCTCCTAGGCAGCACCAGCTACTCAAGTCCCTAGCATAACAAGAAGCTTCCTCCATCCAGCCCTTTACTGAAGTATTGTTAATGCGGAGAGAAACCTTATTAGGTCTCTCTTTCTCAGAGAGAAAATGCAGACAGAATGAATCTGTTGCTGAAGCAGCAGTTGTAATTGAGTTTCTTCCTGCTGATTCATTCAAGCTCTGAAGCATTTCCTTGCCGATATAACAGAGAGGTATAGTATTAAAGACTGAAGAATTCACAATATTAATATAAAGTAATTCTTTTTGTAAACTGCTTCTTTGATTTTGAGAGCTGTTCAAMAATGAATGTATGTGTGTAAAGCGCGTTGTTGCCTTGTGATGACCTTGGCCAATTCCATATACCTGTTTCTGATTTAAGTCTTCTTTCTCCATATTATTACGGGAAACAAGCAGAGCTTTGCTGTTTCATGGCAGGCTGAGTTAGAAGAATGATTGACTTCAGTTCAACATAGATCACAAGTGACATACCAAGCCACAAGTCAGTGGATCTCGATATGGACCTAAAAAGAAAGAATATAGTAAGTTAACATGTTAATTTCCTGCCTCAACCCCTCCCTTTTTAAAGCTCATCTCAGAGAACTCATATTCTATGTTTCAATTCCTTTTGTGACTAGTACGTGGATTAACCCAGCACTAGAAAGCAACAATAGTGCAGACAGATCCTCCTACAGGCTGCCTGAGCACATCTAAAGGAAGAGAAGAGAGGTACACTCAAATATAAACTTTCTTCTGCAGTTTCAGTTTAGTCTGTTATGAACTCTGTTTTGATAAGAAGCAAAGTGARTCAGCAAATCAGCAGCTAGAATACTACACTGCACAATAGCACAATTTTCTCTGGTACTTTAGTAAACTGAGGTCCAACATGAAAGGCAAATGTTAAAGTCATTTTTGTGTGAACAAAATTACATGCTGAAATCAGTCAGAGCACCAGAAGCCAAGTGTGTTTTGTTGGGAGCTTCCCAAARAACCGGTCAGACGGGCTGCGCCAGCCTAATCAGAGATTTATACAGCAGTTTAACAACAAACCAATACTGTTACAGGAGAATTAATATGTGCTAACAGATAACAAGCAAAGAGAAGGCCTTTTCAGTCACCAAGATTACTATGATGCTGGATAATTCTTGGCAGCATGGCTGTACTTTAAGGATCTGTAGGATAAACAGGTCTCAGATAGGAGGGATGCTCCACACTCCAACCACTTCCCATTTCACCTTATCTTGCATAAGTCACAGCCTGCAACCAGGCTTGACCTTTAACACTCAGCCACAAGCCAGATGGCAAAACTTTCRTTAAAGCTGGGTTACCAGCCAAAAGAAAATAGCACTCTTTGGTAAGAGCAGATCTTGACCTGTAGCTTGCTTGTGTTGCAAGCTGAGAGCAAAGCTTTTGCTTCATCAAAGCCAGCAGACCAACAGGCCCACASGGGCGGGCACAGGGCATTTTGGTCGGAGCTCCCTGTTTGTGGACGTATGCTCAAGATGGAAAAGATGCAAATTAAATTTGAGCTGTCATTTCCATGCAATGCCATCACCCTCTGAAAATACCTCTACACTCCCAGCGCTATGATTGTTCTCGACTTACAAATAAATAAAAACACAGGAATTAAAGCAAGGAATGATATTTTTAGCTCTGCAGAACGCCTGAAGAACGCAGTATGAAGCCACAAACACACAACTAGAGGATACAGACATGCTTGACTGGGACTTCACGACAAGACTCAAGCCAAGAGGAGGTGCATCCGCCGTCGCCACGCAAGAGCCGCCTGGGCACGGCCAGGCAGGGCCGTTACCACCGTTACTGGGCAGATCCGCCCGCCGCCCCAGGGGGCCCGGCCAGGCCCCGCCGCCGCCAACTCACCTGCAGCCGCACGTTGAGCATCATGGAGGCGACGATGTAGAGGTAGGGGAAGTTGATGCGGAGCTTCCAGGCCAGGTCGAAGAAGATGAGCAGGGTCCGGGTGAGTCCCTTGCAGAAGACACCGTAGGACCTGGCAGCGGCCGACTGGGAGAGCCTGGCAGCCAGGGCGGACAGAGCCGCCGCCATAAACCCGCGCCCGCCCGCCGCGGCCCCGCCGCGCCGCACGGCCCCGGCCCGGCCGCCCCCGCCCGCAGGTGGGTGTCGCCGGCGGGGAGAAACCGCCGCCGCCGCCTCGAAGCGCGGCCGCTGTGACGCTGCCGCGCCGGAACGGCCCGCGGGCCTCCCCGCGCTGCGCATGCCCGGGCGGGGCCCGCGGCGGGGCGGGCCGAGCTCACGAAGGGCGCCCGCCCTGAGGCGGCGGGGAGCAGCTGGCGGCTCCGCGTCCGGCGTTCTCGGTCACGTTCCTGCCTGCGGGCGCTGCAGGCGTGTGGCAAGCCCGAGGGCAGCGGCCGCGGCTCCGTATAAAACCTGTTTCCTGGGGCGTTAGCGCCTCTCAGCTGGCGAGGAGCGCGGGAGCGCGTGGCCCAGGTGTGCCCGCCGCAGCACCTCGGTAGAGCCCCAGTGGGCTGCCCGTGTTGGTAACAACTCCAGAAGGGAGGTGGTCGTTGGCCAGCCTCGCCSAGGCAGAGCCTGACCGGCCCTGTGGGGTCTTCTGCAAGGGCATGACCAGGGCCCTGCTCATCTTCCTCGATGCAATATTTATATTTAGGAAGAGCATTATAAGACCAATTTCAGAAATAGCTACTTCACAGCTTATTATGCAGCAGCACGCACATTTTTAATGAACTTTTTCATTCAAGCTCCATATTCTATGCTAACTTGAGCTATTTTATCATTTCTCCTATTTTCTTTTAAGTTCTTCAAAACTTTTACAAATAATGTTATGGATTATTTGTAGATCATGAATCTAGAGATCTATAGAATAGATTCATGAAGTCTTTATTAATGTGACTGCATTSATAAATAATTGGCAGTAAAACCAGTAATACTGAGTGGGCTTATGTAATGGTTAAACCTTTATGCTTTCCCTGAATATTTTAAAGCCCGTTCCCAGGAAATGCTGGGTTTCAGGCTAGGTAGAAGCCGAGGGGAATCTGTTCCTCACACACCTCTGCGCTTTGGCAATCTGTCGCCTCGGGACGTGATGACAGGCTTGCAGCTGTCAAAAGGTTTATTGCCGTATTTGTGCTCAGAGTTACAGTGATAGAAAAGAGAAGTGGCACAGAGAAGTTTCAATTCCTTGTTTAGAAATAGGTCACCATGTCCCTATTCCAAAAGGCTTTTCGTGAATAAATGTATATAGCCAACTGCCTGCAACGACAGCTCTCACAGTAGTATCCACTATCTCCGTTAGATACTGCTTGCTGACCCTGAGGGCAGACACAAGCGAATGYGAAGTTTTAGGTGTTTTTATAACCAATTATTCACAGAAGAGATGTTTATCACAAGCTACCAAAATAAAGTACTTGCATCATTTGTGGATGGATGTATATCAGCTAAACCATCTATGCTAATATCACACAAATGTGATGCATTTATTTTGCAATGCTTCACTGTTAATTTAACATTTTATTGGCATTCTCATTTAATCTCTTTTAATACAGCAAACGCTGACATTTAAAAGTTGCAGTTCCTTTTTTACTGCTGGCTTTGGTTCCTCTAGAGCAGACTGTGTACTATATTTGAACAGTCACATACCACATGCTAGTACAGGTCTTTCTTTCAACATTCCGGAAACTAACCATGCCAAAAAATATCTGCCTGGAATATTTAAAATCAGAGACCACTCCTTGTGGGTTACATTATTTTCTGGCACCATTTCTGTTGTCACTGTATCTCCCCAAGGTAGTGAAGATGCTCTGAATTTCCTCTACAATGACAGTGTCACTTTGCCAGCTGGAATCTAGGAAGGAATTTCTGGTGCCCGGTGTTGTGCTTACACGTCTCTTTCCATCTATCATTATAGCCTCACGGCTACATTGGTAATGTGCCTTTTGCCAACAGCTCAAATGAGCATAAAATTAAAGCATTTGGAAATCCTGTTTAAGAACAAAAAAAGAGTGTAGAGAGTTAATACTTTATAATATGAATATTTCTAAGGGTTTTTTTTTCTGCTTCTATTACAAATATCTGAAGATGCAGGAGTGCATAGATGAAAAGCTTTATTCCACTCTCCAATACTTTGTGATTCACCTATAGTTTCTGCGTTACTTCAGCATGAGCCTTAATTTCAAGCTAGCTTGAAACTGTGACTTTTTTTGGACTACAGTTACGGCTTTTGCCCCAAAATAGTTTTTACACCATCAACAAAGATGGGCTCTTGCTTTTGACTTAGATACTGTGGAACCTGGTTTGCTGGAAGCAACTGAACAGAGCTGCTGCCAGCAGGAAGTGTCATCTGAGAGGAAGAGAACAGATCTCTGAATCACACTTAGGTGTTCTGCTTCTTTTCACTGATGTGTTTCCCCATATGTGCAATACACATAGCTCCCTATCAGWGATTTGTGTGCGGCTTTATTAATTAAATAACGTGTGAAAATATACATAAGTCGTTTGGGATGAGAAATGCTATAAAAACAAAAATTATTTTCTCTGTAAGGCTGATAGTCTATGTCTTGATGAGTAAAACTTTCCAGCATTGCATCAGTGTGATTGCCCTGCCACTCCCCATCCTCAAAGGATCATAATCCTCCCTCGGTGCCAGCACACGCACACCRCACACATGCAGGCAGTAGATGAAACTATATTAAATAATGTTTTCCTCTCAATGTCTATGCCATTTCAATGTCAGTACATCCCAAAAGAATCAGAGGAGGAGCACAGAAAATAACATATATAAAAAGACTTGTTTGTCTCATGACAGGATCACAAGAACAAATTGTGCCAGCACTAATATTTTTTTTCTCTATTACTGCCTTTTTTTCTTCTATTACTGTATTTTTATTCTACTAAAGTAATTTTGTATTAAAAAAAGACAGGCTGTTTTTGTAACCAAAGCAAAAATATAATTAATTTACTTTTAACAAAAGGCAAAAACAAAGCCAAAGTTGAATGTAACAAAAATATATTGTAGGCATTGTTATTTATGATGTATAAACCACTAAAGACGGCACATTTTAAGATTGTAAATTTTGGTGTGCCTGCTTTTTATATTAAAAATAATATTTCATATATATATATATCATCCAATGACACTGAAAAAGAACTAGCAGAGGAGTAGACAGCCAGTGGGAAAACTGAAGTAGTTTTCTATGTGCCTTGAATATGTGTTGTGTGTCTCCCCAGGCCCACAACATAGATGAGACTCCGTGTCTGCTCTGTTTCTGTGYGGTATCTCAGGAGCTCCAAGTGCTGCAGCAGCCCAGAGCAGCACAAGCACAGCAAGATGCCCACACCTCCCTGCCGGGAGCAGCTGCCAGGTCATCATAGCAGCTGAGTGCTGGTTTTAAGGATATTTATCTTTAAATGACAGTGGATATTTCAACTGTCATCTGTATGAGGGGATATGGACATGCAAGCGTGGCAGCGCCAGGCACGGGCGGCACTAGGATAGCGCCAGGCCCTGTCAGGCCTGGGTGGCTGGATCCAAAGGGCCGAGGGGCTCTGCCCCACGTGACATGGCAGCTCTCCTGCGGTTTGCGCCCGCGACGCCTCATGGCTAACTAACGCATGAGGCCACATTTATGATTAAGCTCCACAAAGGATGGTCCTGTGGGGTCCCGCAGCGGCGCGGGAGGCGCTGGCGGCGGCTGTCGCTCCCGCACTGGGTCAGTAGCACAGCCATGGCGGCCGGGCCCGAACGGAGCCGAGTACTGCCGAGGCCCCTGTGCTTCGGCGGAAATACCCGAACGCTGCCGAAGAGCCCCGAAGCCTCTGCGACGCCGAGCGCTGCCGAGCGGCTCCGAAGCCGATGCCGCGCGACGGGGCGGAGACACCCGAGCGGCTCCGAAGCGCCCCGAGGCGGCGCCAGCTCCCTGCCGGAAAGGCACGAGGCGTYGCGGTTCGCGGGTAGGGCCCCGCCGAGCGGTGCCGAAGGCGGGTCCTGGCGCGGTCTGGCTGGATGCGAGTTCCGCTTCCTGTTTCCCTGCAGTCCTCCCTCTCCCCGCCTTGGGTGGTGGCTGCTGCCTCGTCGCCGCTGCCGGGCACAGGGCGGAGGCGGCCGCGACCCGGTGCGGACCCCGCCGCCCGCTCCCTCCCGCGCCGAGCAGCCCCCGCGGCGGCGGCGCAGCCCCGATGCAGGCCATCAAGTGTGTCGTGGTGGGCGACGGGTGAGTGCGAGGCGCCGCGCGGCGACAGGGCCTGTGGCGGCGGGGGAAGCGGCAGGGGGCCGGCCCGGGCCCTGTTCTGGCGGCAGCATCGCTGCGGGGCCGCCCGGGGCTGTGTGGGCACGCGCGCCGCGGGGGGCGGCGGCGGCTTCCTGCCTGAGGTGGGGGCGGGCGGTAACGGTGCCCCCGGGGAGGGGGCGGGAGCGGGAGGATCCGCGAGGGCTGCGGCGCTGGCTCCGCACCGCGCCCCGGGGGCGGGAGCGCCGCTTCCCCCGGCGCCGCTCCCGCTTCCCGAAGTACCCGGGCGGGCCCAGCGCGTTAAAAGCTCCTTCTGCAGCTCTAATATTGGTTTTAAAACGTCGTTACCGAGAGAAGCAGTCGGTGAACTTCTTCCCACTGCCGCTTTTAGCTGTTTTCTTGTGGCACCCGATTCTTGTAGTAAGTCAGAGTGGAAATCAGCTAAAGGCGGAGCAAATCACAGATGTTGTGGGCAGTCTGGGGTCTTGCTCCCGCACCTCGAGGTCTGTGAGGCTCCTGTCTGCAGGCAGCCGATAAGGCAATCACAGTGCAGATAACTGACCTGTCTTGCAGCATTCTGAATATGGTGTTGCTTATAACYGAAGCAACTCGAGAAGGCTTTTTACAATCAGATTAAGTCGGAGTTTAGCTGCCAGATTTCAATGTTAAGAATGCTGAAGTTGCACTAGAGAAAGAGCGTGTGTGTTTTCTGCATCTGAATCCTTTCCACGAAGCTCTTTCTGACGACTCKGAGAGCTGCATGGCAGAGCTCAGGGGAGCATCGTAGGCCAGCTGGAAAACAAGACTTGTCTTATGTAGTTTGATTTTTTTTTTCTCTTGGTAGAAACAAAAATCCCAGTGTAATCTGAGCATAATCGGTATCACAGCAAACTTGTATAGATGGTAGAGAAGCGTAAGAGCAGCTACATAGTCTTGTCACTGTCTGCGTAGCTTCACATGGTGGCTTAATCTTGAAGTTCTACATCTTTAAGTTACTTTAGGAGGTAAATCCMTAAAAAAGACTCCTGCTGAAAGTTTACTCATCTAAAAAAGAACCATTTTGCCTTTTCTTGCTGTGTAAGATGCTGAGCAGTGGGGAGATGAAAGTGATATCCTGACAAATGATGATTTCTTGTACTCCTGTAATTTGCTGGTTCTAGATATAGCATCTGTGGATTGTTCTTCAGGTTTGCACTGACTTTAAAAATCAGGKTTTTTTTCTTTTATGTCACTTTTAAAAATTCAGATGAACAATATTTTCTSTGTCTGATTCCTGCTTGGGGAAAAAGTTTGTCTGCTTTCTTTATTAGTTTTGAAAAGTTGGGATAGACAAACTATATGATGTACAGTAGTTTTTCCTCCTCATTTGCTCTGTAAACATTCTCCCAGTTCCAGACTTATTGCTCTAGGTTTTGGGGAGTGGGAATGATTTAATTCTACGTGAGTTCTGTGTGTGCCTGTGAATATAATGCATATGTTTTTCCCCCTCCATTCTTGGTTGGAAAGATCTCTTTCAAAATTTTATTGAGATATTGTTGGCCAGCTTTTTATGGTCTCTACTGAGCTTTCTATATTTAATCTTTTGTTTCCACTTGTTGCTCCTTCAAAAGTTTAAGCATTACAGGTATTCTAGAAAATGTGTAATATTTGACTTAGATAAGCTAGAGCTTTAATGTTTCTGTAAAACAATACAAGCGAAAGATTGCTTACATAATATAAAACTTGAGTGCTGCTTTACAAAGATTTAGTAGGAGCAGAATAAACAAGGTTATAGAGGTACCTGTGTGACTTTTTTTTTTTTTTTTTTTTTCATTGTAAATATACAGGCTGTTTCTGGTAAGTATCTCATGTTTGCTTTTAAGGCTTTGACCAGTATCAGTTTAGACATGTAATTTGGCTAGAAGAGTATGGCATTTGTGCTAGCTGTGCTATCATATTTTACCTCTTCACCGTGAGGGTTACTTGAGAAGAAACAGTTGGCTGCTGTTGCTTTGACTTCTTGATGCAGAGAAGTAAGATTGGAGGGGGGCTATTCACAGGTCCTGCACACTCCCCATGAATAATGCTATGAGAATTGCTCTTGGTTGAGACTTTTTGGAAACCACTGGGGGAAGTTATTTTTAGAATACAAGCAAAAGCTGCTAACTTTAAAAAAGCAGCTGTTATATGGAGTCTCAAGTGATACCCTGCCGTGTCAAGGGAGATCTTGCATGTTGCAGAAATGATAACTAGATGCTGCAGAAATGGTCCCTGTTTGGAATTCTACTTGGTTTATGGTCTTGTTTGCTAAAGTCATGCTGTATGTGATCTGAGAGCCTTTCAAGGAGAGGAGGAGAATAATTGGCTTTCCACTGAGTGTAGCACAGATGCAGAACACTTCAGATATCTCCAGTGTGATCTGTACAGAGCCCAGCAGCTTGAAATTTGGAAACACCTCTTATTGTGCTTTCCAAGAAAGAAAACATAATATGTTAGCTACTGAATGGTGTGTTTGGGAGAAAAGTGTCACTAAAACCTCCGTAGCAAAAACACTTGACTCTTGAACTGGTGAGTGTAATAATCTCACCCACTGTTTAAAGTGTGAGCGAAGAACTGGGCTCCACTTTGTGTTTGCCAGGGAGGTAACTCATGTGGCTCTGAAAGCATTAAGTGACACAAAACATCAAAGCTTTCTTTGAGGGCTGCAACCTGTTTGGAGATATCAGCATTCAAAGAATTTAAAAAGCAAGTACTTCTGCTGGCCCCTGTTAGTGGGACTGCAAATTCTTACAAGTGGTTTTCAGCTGTGGAGTAGCAGGAGCTTCAACCATCTGTGCAGCTGTGAGCCCTTATGGTGGCAGAAACACTGGCACAGATCCTCTGAGAGTGTTTTTACTGCTTGTCCCTTAACGCTGCCCCCAGCAGCTGTAACACAGTGGGAAACTTCCTAAAACTTTTTAGTATAAATAAACCAGAGATGACATGTTTCGTTTCAGGAGTTAATACATTTATGGTTATATAAGTAGATTGATTCCTGGATGGTACCAGTAAACCATGAGGGACTTGCTATGTTTTTTAAATAAGATTATCACTTATTRTTAAGTAGCTAAGGCACTGCAGATTTCTGTAGGCCATGTTTTAATTAGTCAAATGTTGCTAGTTTCATTGATGAACACCCACTATTAAGTGGGTGGACAGAACTATGATTAAGTAGTTGCTAGAAATTTTGTTATGACTAATTCTGGGTTGGTGATATTTTAGTTTTTCCGTCTCCAGCCTTTATATACAGGGATTTCATCTCTCTGAAACAATGAGAATCCTCAGGGAGTTGCTTTACTACAGAAGCTGGATGCCATAAATGTAATAAAGCACTTGGAGATCTGTTCTGTAAAGGTAGGCGTTGGTGTTCGTTTTTAAGCCTGGTGACCATGTGGAGCTGATTCATAGGGCAATAAGCCAAGAGGCGAGGAGAGCAGGAAGCCTAGGCTGGAAGAGTCTGGGGCAGGGTTCTTGGGCGTGTGTTTTCTTGCTCTAATGGCTCTGCCTGGTCTGTGCTGGGCTGCGCTGTGGATGCCTGGACACTTAGGATAAATCTTYCACCCCCTCCTTCCTGGGCTGTTTTGGTTAACCAGAGCAGATTCATGGGTTTCAGTGTGAGGTGAGCAAGGGTGTGTGAGTGTAAAGAAATTCTTGAGCCACTGTAGAGTTTAACGCAGATGTATTAGATCCTTAAATTATCTGTAAGGATCTCAAGGGGGAAAAGGAAGGCTCCAACCAAGCAGGTTCTGGAGTGTGAGAGCTTGGAGCCCCTGGGAGGCTCCTGAGAAACTGGGGCTTTGTCTACCTTTGAGAGGAACAAAGTAAAAACTGTCCAAGCAGCAAGAGCAGCAGAGTAATAACTGCCTTGGGGTGTCACAACTGCTATTTAACAACACCCTTAAATAGATCTAACTGATGAGATGGCCCAGGGAGCTGAGCTGACTTAACTTTATTGGAGCAGAAGGGATCTGAATAGATTTAACTCCTTTTTTCAGGCTTGTGGAGTCACCTGGGTGCTAGCCCAAGAGATGAGATGGGACATCCTCCTCTGACAGATGTTAAATCACTTTTTTTTCCCTCCCTGTAGAGGTTTCTGAATGGCAAATTCCTATTCTGCATCTCCATACAAGTATATCCCAAGCCTGTCACTACAGCAAAATGTTTAGTGACTGTACTTAAGTACAGAATTAAAAGCCTTTGTTATAACTTGGCACGAAAGGAGTACACCATGAAAGAAAAAATCTCAGACTGGAAGGGACTGGGATCTTYTTTCGTTAGAAGCAGATGTGCAAAATAGTGAGGAATAGTATATGGTACAATCTGAGAGAGTCACAGCAGGTCAGATGTTATGCTAGTGCCAAATCAAAGCTACAGAATTAGGATTTTAAAATGAGGATGTATGATGAAATCTTGAATGAGTTCTTTCACACTCAGAGGTCTTTTATTTCATAGCTCAGGCTCCCTGGATAATGTTATCAAATGTTGTTATCACATAACTCCTCAGGCTAATACAGTATTGAACTACTTCAGGTTTAATGGAGAGAATTCTTCCAGATTGAGTTACAACACACTGTAATTTTTGGTTGTGACAAACTTGAAAATTTACTCAACATGTCTTAAAGTGTGAGTCATTAGATAAGGCCAGCCTTGACTAAAGTTCAATTCTGAGAGTGTTTTTTTTTTAAAGCTGAAGGATCAAGGGGTATTTTTACCATTAAAATTCAGTTCTTGTGGKTTTTTTTTATATATTAGCCATAGGTTAATATATAGGCCTAGGCTAAAACTTTTATGAATATACTTGAATTTGTGAAAAAACAAGTTCAGAAGATTCATGAGCCAAACTAGTGGCAAGTGTATATACGTAAGTACATTAAGATTGAAAGCTAATTCTGACTTGTTTTGAGCAAATAATTGTATTAAACATCTGCAAGAAAATACATTTTTCCTTACTTATGAGTTTGACTGTTTGAGAAGAATAATCGGGGAAAATATAGTGTGGTCAGGGATTATCTTCTGTGAGCAACTAGCTGAAGTCCTGTCTGGAATCTCTTGTGCTCTTAGAGGATTAAACCAGCCTCAGAGCCAGTCTGCAGCATCAGAAATGTTCTTTGCAGAGTCTGTCTTAAATACAGAATATTCTCAAGTATTGCCTCCTTTAATTAAAACTGTAACAGGAGGTCAATTAATTCTTTAATTTGATACTTAATTCAAGGTAAGATGTGAGGAAGGAGAGCTGGCTGCTAGTTTGGGAAGAAAACTGGACCTGAGCCTTTTGCTGCCTCCAGTTATCTGAGGTTCTTGAGTTACATTTGTGGAGAGAAGTGCAGAGATCCAGATCCCTTCTTCAGTATTGGCGTATAACTTATCTATAAACTGACTTGAAGTGTGTGAATTACTGAAGAATGTATACACGTTAATTTTATGTTATTAACAACCATTGTGAAGGTTACAGCTTGCATTTCTTTGAATATGTGGAAGAGATCATATGTTGGAAAAAAAGATCTAGGAAACATACTCTTAAAAATGAAGTTTAAAGGAGGAAAAAATGGACTTGTAAAAAGTGTCTTAAACTTGGGGAGGGTATTTGGGGRAGTTGCAGCAGTCACATTCTTGACTAGTATTAAGTCACGTGACTAGCCAATGTTAGTCTTATCCTATTTTTTAACTAAAGGCCAACGAAATCTGGTAATTTGCCACTTGTGCATGATTAAGGGATGTTTACAATAAATATATTTTAATTTCTAGGGATCTTAATAAAATTTAGCTCTTTTTGCACAGTATTGACTAGTGACATTCTGAATTGTTCCTTAGCTGACTACAGTAAGTTGTCATTAAAAGGATATTATTTCCAATTATTCACGGAGAATGTKTTTTACATGTTAACTTTCTCTTTTCACAGTGCTGTAGGTAAAACATGCCTACTCATCAGTTACACAACCAATGCATTCCCTGGAGAATATATACCCACTGTGTAAGTACTTATGAAATCTTAAGAACTCACTAATGTCAACCTGTAGGTGCTCGCTGCCTTTCCACATTCCTTGTTTGTTCTTGAATTGGCCGCGAGGTCTTCTCAGCTTTGTCTGAAAGACTTAGCTGAGTATGTAGGTGTCCTTAATGAGAAGAATCTTTGGCTTTTACTGGTTAGCATGATCTTACCAGTGTTGTTTGTCCATGCCAGATCAGTTTTTGCTTCTGCTCTGCCCATGGGCTGTAACTGAGTTTATCAATTGCTGTTATCTTTTAAAATAGCATGTTATTTCTATCTTAAATATCATCTGTAATAAACAGTCCCAAGGTTGAACATCCTGTAGATGACTATATTCAATCAGAATAGTTTGTTTATGCACCTACAGAACTAAGTAGAGAACTGCTTTTCTTTTTTTCTTTTTTTTTAAACTTCCTTCCACTTTTTCTAGAAGTAGAAAGCTGCCCATTCTGTGCTAGGCCAGCCACAGCTCCATACTGATCAGCTGTGGCTGTGAGGAACTTTCTTATTTTGGTGCTTCTATTTTCTTGCATCTAAGCATTGAAGGGTTCATCAATGCCAATATTAATGTATTTCCCTTTTGAGGGCCTACTTATCTTTTTTTTTTTTTTTTTTTGGTTTGGTAATAAAATACATTTTGAAGAGATTTCAGTTATACCTTTAAAACCTTGTCTTAATTCTCTCCTACACTTTTTTCTTTTTCTTCCTTTTCAGTCTTAGAATTCTGGGGGATATTTTTGCCTTACTGAGGGCAGAGATAACRTCTCTCAACCTATTTTAACCTTAACAGATCTTTGAAGTTTTTGCACTCGCGGTAGTCATGAGATCAAAGACCATGCTTTTACTGACCCCTTGCTAGTAACTTCAATGCTCTGCAAGAGCCATAGAGGTGTGGGTTTTTTTTCTGTTTACCAGGCTTGGTTGTTGCTCATAAAACTCCTGTTCTAAATCTCACAAAATGCTGAGACTGGTTAACCTGCTCATGATGCCCCAGTAGGACTGGAAGGCGCTTGTTAATCTCACTAAGTGTAGGCAAACAGGAGATTGATTTAACAACTTTTCTATAAAAAAACACTAAATAAAGGACTTCTGCTCAGGCTAGACCACAATTTTCCTTCTACTACTCAATCCCAGACTCTGTATTTACAGAAAAACTGTGGTTTTGGAGAAGGACTCTAGAAAAAGTCCTTGTGTTTCCTCCTTTACTGTGTGCAAAATCAGCTAACTTTATTTTTTATTATCTTTTTAGTTTTGACAACTACTCTGCTAATGTAATGGTTGATGGGAAGCCAGTCAACCTGGGCTTGTGGGATACAGCTGGACAAGAGGACTATGACAGACTACGCCCGCTTTCCTATCCACAAACAGTAAGAACCATAGGGTGAAATTTGAGAAAATGCACAGCTTTGACATACAAGCTGATATTTTGAACGCTGATAAGACTAACCCTCTTGCATGTGGATATTTGATAGTAACAGTGGCTTTTTTTCAGAGGACCCTTCTCTATCCCAAACACTGCAGCTGCCATGTACGAATATTAGAACTTGCATCTGTTTGCATTTGYGTACCATGACACGTGTGGCTTTTGTGGTTGCAGCCTCAGAATTAACTGCAATACCTGACTAAAAATAACAAACTTGATGAGTAGTCTCATCAGCGAATCCATTTTTTTTTTTTTTAAGGCTAGAGTGTCTACTAATGACAGGATTTGTTTTTGTTTTTAGGCATGTTTGGCTGCAACCTGACACTGTCACTGCTAAGCACTTGATTCTGGTTAGTCTCTGGTTTTAGGATGTATTAAATGTGAAAGAGGCAGTTTAAAGGAAAAATATTGGTGTTGACAGAGGCTGTGTTGTAGCTTTCAAATGTCCTTAAGCCTGTGGCTATCTTGTTACTTCAGTTTGTGCTGTAACATGAATACAGCTGTACTTATGGCCCTTGAGCTTGCAGCTCTTCAAGTCCTGACTTCCCTCTAGGAAGAAGGATGCTGAAGTAATTTGCTCTCTTCAGTGCAACCTCAACTATAGCTAAATTTTTACAGAGACTTGTTTTCTAAAGATACTTTATTGGATGTTTCTTTTATCCAGCAGAATTGTCCTTTATTTAAAGAAAGGTGGAAACCTGAAGCTTTTGTGACACTGATTACTATTGTAAACTGCCAGATACCTATATTCCATGCTAATAATGTGAAATGCATTTTTTTCTAGCTATTCTACAGTATAATTGGTGTCTGAATAATGTGAATTCATCTATTTTTTTCTGTTTTTTCAATAAGCTAACTTTATTTACTGTTAAGTGCTCATTAACTTTAGCCATGAGCCTTTTCTTTCAGTCACAAGACCAAAGTCATTGACAGTTTACAGCCTTACCAGTTGCACACAGGGCTTGCAAAATGCCAGAAATGGCCTGCCTGCCTTAAAAAGAACAACAGCCACCTGTAGCTTTTATCTATTTAATATTTTGAGGATCTATAGGAAAAATTTAGATTTGCTTTAAAATGTTATTGAAAAAAAGGCACAGAGTAGGAGAAAAGGTAATTTGAGAGGTGACTCAAGTAAGGAGGGGAAAAGAAGTGGAATTGTAAGGGAGAATGTAGTTTCCCTCCTGACAGAATGTATGTGTGTGTCTAGTTTGGTAAAATAATGCAGCTTTCTGGAAAACAATTTCATCTGTAGCTGAACATAMTTATTGGAAAATCTTTCCTGTGCAAGCATACGTAACTAAAGGATCTCCAACTTTCAGACTTTTTTTTTTGATTAAAAATTACAGGAGCTTCATATCTTCTCTCAAATGTATTTGAAGTCATGCAGGTGGCAGGGGGCAGGGAGGAAACTAGAACAGGAAGGTGGATAACGTTGTGTCCCGAGGACACAGAAAGGGCTGCTCGTGGTGTGGGGCTGCGGTGCAGACAGACGTGTTTAGCTCTGGGAATGTCTGTGTCTCTTCTGGATGCAGGTAGCTGGTTGCCCTGGGTCACAGGGCAGTGTCTCCTCAGAAGAAAAGCCATATCATGAATATTTGTGAGCTAAATTGCTGATTGAGAGAACACTTTCCCTTCAGTCTATCCTAGTAGTAACTTTATCTCATGCTGTTATTAGGTTGGAGGAACCAATGGTAAGAATATATCTTCCAGTCTGACAGATCAACCCATTGCCGTATGTAAAACTTTTAATAAACCTCAGTTCCAAGTTCTGTTGTCTTGTCTTGCTGATGATAGTGATAAATTGGCCCCTATTTTTTAAACAACTTTTCTTGGAACTATTTAGTTATGTTTGAGAAGTCTGTTACTGCACCTCTATAAATGAGTTGCTTTAAAACCAAGACTTTGTTTGCATTTAAAAAAAAACCCCTTTCTTCCTGTTTATTGATAGTGTGCAAGGCACCTGAGATCTTTAAATATTTGCTCAGAGTCACACTAAATCTCTGATCTCTGGAGTTAGCAAAGGAGAGAATCTCTGTAATACGCAGAATTGAAATCACTAYGGGCTTGCAGAATTGGAAAAGAGAAGTAGTGGCCATAGTATCACAGTATTTGGTACTGTTCATCTTTCTTCTTCTGGGACGCTGCTACGGAGACTTGTTGGGGTGATGCATGAACAAGTGGGTTGCAAGTGCTTAGCAGTGCAGATGTTGGATGCTGACCTAACCAAATGCCTTGAAATGCAGCACAATCAACTAACACTCTGAAATGCCTGATTCTTTAACACTTGTTACTGGAATAAGTATGGATGAAGAGGTAGGTTGGGGAAAGCTGAGGGTGTCCAAGAGCGTTTGAGCTATAGGTAATACGGCAAGGCTACAGCTGGTCAGATGCAGAAAGTTCATCTTGTGGTCGTGTGACCCTGTAGCCTAGAATCATTCAGAATATGAAATATGCTGTTTTCTGAAGTGTGTTTTTTACAGCAGTTACTGTGAACAAAAGTGGTTTTGCCTGATCTCTTGTAATTTTCCTTTCAATTGGAAGGCAAGAGGTAAACGCAGGGTCATGGCAGCCTGGTCCGAGTGGCCCCGCTTGAGCAGGGTTGGAAGCATCTCTGGAGGTCCCTGACAGCCCCAGCGCTTCTGAGACCACCTTTTCCTTGTAACCTCCTGTAATTTAAGAAAGGAGGGACCTAGGGAGATGCTTGAAGTTTTTAATACTGTTCTTGGTCCTAATTCAATTACAGAGAAATTCTGAAATCTCTTTAAACAGACATTCAGTAGCAACAAAAGTATCGAGTGGAAATTGGCTTACAGGAAGTAACACGGAAGTATTGCTGAAAAGGAAGAATATTTTACGTAGTAATTTTAGTTACCTTTTTCTGTACTGCATGCAATTTAAGATTACTTTAGGAATAGTATATCTTATTTCAGAAGCTGGTTTAACAGTTACACTTTGTAGTATCCMTTGCTAGTGTTAGTTGTTAAGTCACAGGGAGTCTGCAGAGAACATCCACACGTGGTTCAGCCACTGGTCTGATGATTCGCCGTTGCCTGTAGTTTTTGTGAGAGCATGAAGGGTTTTTTTATTGTTTTGTTTTGGAGGATTTTTCTTCTGAATGTCAGTGAGACATTTAAAAAAAAATACATTTAGGGGAAGAAAGCAACTGATACAACTGCACTAGTATGYRTTTGGTGGTCACTGCACTAGCTGATTATGAACATGATTGTAATCTACTCCCCCTCTCCTGCCTTTGCTTGTAGCTGCTTGGAAGGGATTTCCCGCTGGGGAAACCCGCCCCGGTTCTCGGTTGTTGCGTGCACTGGGCTGTTCGTCGGCCTTGCCTTGTGTCAGCGCCGCACGGGGCAGTACCAGCGCGGCCGGGACCGGCCTTTCTGCRGGGACAGGCGCTGTGGTCCTGGCAGCTCTGCTGGGCTGACTCCAACCCTTGTTTTGTAGGACGTGTTCCTCATCTGCTTTTCCCTCGTGAGTCCTGCCTCCTTTGAAAATGTCCGTGCTAAGGTAAGGAGCATCCTTTTATTTCTCAGTGCTTATTTTACAGGGGCTTCAGGAAAATCTGACTTCTGGCAGTGAGAACTGTAGCCTAAGAAGGTAGAAATTCATCTGTCAAAACTTAAGTCCAGAAATTTCTGGGAGTTCAGGGTACCCAGAGTCCCTGAAGTACAAATCACTCCTTGATGCAGTCATAGGACAAACACAATTGAAAATCTCATTGGCTGACCATAAACTCTTATGGTCACAATCAGGGAATCTCCTTGTAATGAATTTTTTTTCAATGCCCTTCTGTAAATAACATGCAAGAATCACGCTGAAGCCTCCTGTTTCTAGAGCTGGGCAGCATTCAGGTAAGTGGTTGCTGCTATTGCCGTCTGGTGCCCATGGGCAGTCCAGGGCACTGGAGGCCTCCAGCACTTTGGCCATAGTCCTCCTCCAAAGAGGGGACTGCACGGATGGGTAGAGCGCAGATCGGGGTGTTCAGGCTGTCAGAAWAAGCACAACTCTTAATAAGGTAAACTTGTGTAGTAGGCAGAAATATTTATGCCTCAACTCCCCCAGATGCTTTGTAGCTCCATGCTGTTATTTAATGCAGCCTGAACGGGGCCTGTGTTGACCCCTTTATTGCTTTGCCTGCTGCATCACCCGCTGTCACTCAGCGTGTTCTCTTCCGCAGTGGTATCCTGAGGTGCGGCACCACTGCCCCAACACCCCCATCATTCTGGTGGGCACCAAGCTCGATCTCCGAGATGATAAAGACACTATTGAAAAGCTGAAGGAGAAGAAGCTGACTCCCATCACCTACCCACAGGGCCTCGCCATGGCGAAAGAGATTGGTATGGCCGGGACTGCGTTGCCGTTGGCGTGATCTGTAGCTTAATTTGGTTGTTGCTTGGGAGTTGGCTGAAAGTGGTGCTCTCTAACTGCAGAAAACAGCTGTGTCACTGCAGGCCTTTTTGCTTTCCCCAGGTGCAGTGAAATACCTAGAATGCTCAGCACTTACGCAGCGAGGCCTCAAGACAGTGTTCGACGAAGCCATTCGAGCAGTTCTTTGCCCTCCTCCTGTAAAGAAGAGGAAGAGAAAATGCCTGCTGCTGTAATGCCCCCATGAACCCCTGTGCTCTGCTTGATCAAGGGAGCACTCGCATCCAATGCCAAGTTTTTCTGTTATAAATTAGTTTTCTTCCATAAATTTTTGAACCAATCAAAAATTTCATGGTTTCATTTGTTTAAAGTATGAAAGTTACTTTTCATCCTACTAAAAGCAAAATCCTAAAAAGACAAACCTATATAAAGCCTTATTTTTAAAAATCCTATTCTTGCTCAATTAATTAAGTGTTGCCAAACTATCTGCTGAACTAAGTTGCATTGTTGTGCTACGAACACTAAGCACTAAACTGTTTTTTAAAGATTCTTCTTGAAGATGACTCTAATTTGTGTTAGGAAACGCAAAAACACTTTCTAGTTTTTCACAGTAAGTAAGAGTACAGTATAATTAGCAAAACACTGCAGTCTAATGTGTTTTATCAGATGTTTTCTCGGCCTGCAGTCATTGCCTAGTGTTGTATATTGAACCTAAAACATTGACAATGACTGACAACCCCGAGTCACAGTGTAAAATGCTTTATCATTGGTAAGGGCTTGGTTGCAATCTAGTTATTGTTGCTGTGATTTAAAAATAAACTATTCTTACTGAAGTGTATCTGCGCCTTCTGACAGCATTGTATTGTGCAAGTGAAACATTGGGTTGCATCAGATGATAGTGCCAGGCAGTATTTTTGACACTGCACAGATCAGTTTTACACTACACTGTCAAAGTAGTTCAGACTGAATTGACATTTATTACAGGTTAGAAATTGGTGAAGGCTTTCCCAGACCTGCAGTAGCGGAAGAGAGGTTGATGTTCATAAGTAAATTCCTTTGAGTTTCAAGTAGGGCATTCATTTAGTTACAATTTTGAACCAGACATTCCCACAACTGTTGCCTAGTAATTGCTTTTCTTGTAGAATTTCTTCTTACTRAGCAGTATAACTTGTATTTTAAACCCTTTCTCATGATAGAATTTTGCTTTTTTGTAGCTTAGAATGTTCCAGCATATCCTTATTTCGTGTTACTTCTGGCCCAGTAAGTTAAACGCTTTCTGAGGYGCTTTTAGTCTACTACCTAGGTGTAAAAATCATGTGAAGCAGCTTTACAAGTTTTAGTAATTTTTATATTTTAGGCCTCTATAAACTATGAACCTTCTCAAATATCACTATTTGCTAGATATCCCCCCCAACTAACATTACTAATGCAGACAAGTGTCTTTGTCACCACCATGTCCATGTGCATCCTAGACTGAGTACTGGTAACCTGGGTCTGTGAGGTTCTGTAAACTAGTGCTAATGTTCTGTACATCCTAAACACTGGCAGGAATACAATGTTGAACTACACCCTTCCAACCACTAAAGCAAGACTTAAAAGTTGCAAAATTGTGAAGTTTTTACATTGATCTTTTGCTAATGCAATTAGCAGTATGTTTTGCATGTAAGACTTAATAAATCCTTGAATCAATGTGTGCTGGTGTTTGAGTTTCTGAGCAAGCGTGCCTGTCCGGCAGGGTAGCGCTACAAGGGAGCACTCCGCTGGTGGCTGCGCAGGGCTGGGCRTGCTCCCTGCCGCTCCTGGACACTGCCCTGATGCCAAGAGGGGCAGTTCAGGGCTGTGGCGGGCAGTGTTTTGTGAGGGCCGGTCTGTGTTACCGGCTGCATTGTTACAGTGCGGCCATCCCAAGGAGCCAACACCGAGAGCCTGGTTTCTGTTTGCGATCAACAATGCGACAGAGCTTCCTTATAAACCAGGTATGTGGTTCAAAGGTTTGCAAAGCGGGTGTGCCAAGGTGTAGCAGTTTGTTCTTAAACTACCTCAAAATTAAGTGTTTTGATCTATGGCAATAATATTGGTGGTCTGTRTGTGTTTATATGCACACATACATCAAAACTCTCCTGTCCCCAAGGGGGAGCCCTGCCTGGGCCCAGGAGCTTGTCCTGCTGCAGGGCAGCGTTGCCTCTGCCCTCCTGGAGCATTGTGSCCCGCTGCTGCCCAGCTGCCACTGGCACCTCTTCCCTCACAGTAYGACAAGTTTTTAAGGCTGCACTTTATTTGGTGTCTACTTTGTAGCACAGCATGAAAATTACAGTTATTTTCAATCTTTTTTTTTTAATTTATATGAAAGGAGTGTGAGATTGAAAAAATATTTTTGTTCAGAAGTCATATGCTAGAAACAAGCAACTACAACCATATGCATGATTTTAATTTTTTGGCAGAATTACAAAGTGGGACTTCATTGGTCACAGCCAGAATTAATGCTGAAGAACAATGTGCATAGGGCATGGAAAAAAAAAATCATCTTGTTAACTATCCTAACTAGTTAAAGAGTTCAGTTTAAAAATAACAATAGTAGTCCAATRGGTCAACCACTGCAAACGCCAGGTAGGTAAAGAATATTGCACGTGTGTACCCAAGCAGCATTTAAACACGCCCTGCTACCCCACCAGGCCTTGCCCCAGGGTTACTACCATGAGCCCTATGAAAACCAGTGCACGGGGCTGTGCCTGTGCTGAGGAGCAGGAGCCTGCGGAGCTGCTGCTGACGGGACTGCAGCACCGCTCGCTGCCTCCGGCTGCCCGAGGACGCAGCTGCCGCCGCCGGCTCCCGCCCTGTGCCTCTACATTCACTTCAGCACCTCTCGTGCAGAGAGGTCTGGGCTTTGCCCGCGTACGGAACGGGCTGCTCAGCTGCAGTGACATGAAGTGACTTAGATGCAAACTGGACAGAAGAATTAAAAAAAAACAAAACACCCTTCTCTTACAGCACTGCCTCACGCAGGGGCAAGGGAGCCTCCCGGGCACTCGCCGATGCCAGTGTAGGCGGAGGGGCCAGGCCTGGCCTGTGTTCAGTGCCACYAGCCTCTGTGGCACAGCCGCTTCAGCCATCGTAACGTCAATTGTGAAGCTCTCCCTTGGCTTTAGGCAGTATGAAAAAGAAGTTCTGAAATCCACTTACCCATGGGAGTGGAATACAMGTCCTGAATACTTGAAAACTGCTTTAAAATAATAATTAAAACAGAAAAAMACCCACACACATTGCAGCTCTTCTGTCTCGCATTATGGTTGTACTGTGTTGGTGTTAAAGTCTCGTGTCTGACAGGGAATACAAGCGCCACGTTCCTGAGCCAAACTGTTCAGGGCTTTGAGCACAACATCTGGCATGTGGTCTGTTATCATCTTGGGACTTATTAAAATGCTGCTGAAGACGGTTTCTTTTGACCAGCTTGCAGTATATTTAATATCTGAAGAGCACAACCTGAAAAGAAAAGAATAGGAAGAAACGATACAGAAGCTGAAAGCAGGTCTCAGCTGCTGCTCCATGGCAAGGTGTTTTCCCTGTGGGTTGTTACAGCCTCACAGTCTGTGTTAGTGGAGAAGAAATTAAAACCTTTTTCCCACATGAGGAAGATGATCRTAGAGAAGTACCCATCTCACCGCTGAGGCATTTCACATGGTTTTGTTTGTTTAAAAAAAAAAAAAAGCATAATTTACAAAACCTCCCACCTCCATCTTTCCAGTTTCAGCTTTTGTGTCCTCTTTGTCTTCTCTTTCTTGCTTCTACTCCACAGATGTCAGCAAGTATACAAGCCTCCAGGCTGCACAGCCAAGCTGCATACTGGAATAACGSGACCGCTCTGCTCTGGCTGAGCAAATATCCCAGGAAGCATCCTGTCTCCTGCCYTTATGGCCTGGTGTCCTCACGACTGCCCTGTAAACAGCTGGTTCCTTATGACCCCCACCTCTCCTGTGAAGGCTCACGCGCAGCTCCCCAGGCTCACACGCAGCCCCTGCAGCAACCCAGGCTCACACACAGCCTGCCAGGCTCACACGCAGCCCCTGCAGCACAACAAAGCTGGACGTAGCCGTCTGCTCTTGCTGGATGGCACCTGCTGCATGCGGCAGAGCAGGGAATACAACACACACACAGAGGTTTCAATGACTTGAGCATAAAGCAGCAGAGAGGCCAGACAAAAAGCTGCTTAATGTGCAAGAGTCAAAGGATTGGTGTAAGAGACACAGATGAGAGGAAGAAATGGAATCGCACACTTTGAGAAGCAAATTGAAGTGAATTTTAGGAAAATAATGTTATTTGTTATTCCCTCATACCTCTTAGAGCTGGATTCTTCTACAATATGGATAATCTTTCCAGGAAGATACAGATGAGGGTACTGAGGTGGTGAATTTAAGTGTGATTCATCCTCAAGGGCATTGTATGAAGGTGACCGCTGAACCATTAAGCTCTCCTCAGCRAGAAGAGGCTGGGTTAGGTCCCCTTGGTTTCTACCATCCAGTTCAGTTGGGAAATTATCTGGATCTCCTCCAAAAACCTCATACCAACACCCACGCAGCAGAATCTGGTACTGAATTCAGAAAGAAAAACAGGCAAATTAAAGTTTGGATCCCTTCAACTSGATTCTAATTGTGTGCCTGAACTCACATCATCTGAAGGTACAATTAAAGACTAAAAATGACTGTATGCACCTATTTCCCATTTCACCTTTCCCCACAGTAACACATACCTTACCAACAACTAACCCACATCACCATCTCAAGCAGATAACTTGTCATGCCGGGTCTGCTGTTCAGAATCAAAGTTTTCTGCGTCTGTAGCTTCTAACTGTCAATCACCTCATTCTATTGTACAGTGTCACCAGTGCCCTCTGTAGGGCTGCAGATTTGGTTTCAATATTCAGAGACAACAGCTTTAGATCTTTAAACGGACTGTAACTCTAACTTCAGCAACATCTTGCTTGACAACATGCTGCTCTAGCCCTTTTCAGAATGGCAAAAAGAAGGGGCATGGAATTCAACACCTAAACTGAGGAACACTTGCTTTTCAAATGAATACCAAACGTAAAATTTAAATAAAGCCACTATTAGCTTACTGATGCTAAATGATTATTAATGAAAGTAAGTAATTCTATTCATTTTTCATCATTTGAACTGTTTTAATTTTGAATAGTTTCCTTTAAGAGCAGAACTAGCAAACAGATCATTTCAGTTCTTCAATGTTGTGCACTGATTTCTCCCAGTCTTGCCAGATCTTCATTACCAGCAAGACAACCTTACAGAAGACTAACAGCAATGTCACTGAATTAAAAACTCTTCTGTAATTCCCTTCATTGAAAGCAAAAATACACATGCCAATTGCCAAGTCATTAAACCTGGGCTTAACCCAGCTGCCAATTCCACTGTTAACCACTGCAAATACTTACCTTGGGCCTGTTACAGTTTGCCACAATTCTCACTATTCTCCTCTTTAAGTCTTCCATGTTGGGCATACTTAACCTGTATAAACACACATAAAACAAAGCAAAGCCCCTTAACTCTGCAATCTATTTAACTTATCTCTGAAAGAGTAATTTAAAAATACTTCCATCTTACCTTGCAACGAGGTCTTTTCCAACAATGACTGACACAATGAAGTGCTTAGTGTAATCTGCAAGTGATTTGCTTAAAAAAAAGGACACATTTTAGATAGACTAAAAATATATGCATATCTTAAGCCATATTTTTATAAAATAATAAAAAAGCTATAAAATCATTAAAAAACGTTTTCAGTTCTTTAGCAGGCTTTCAGAGGAATTTGCTGCAGATAACAGAGCAATTTCAGTGCTGATTATAATAAGTCTCTCCTACATGCAGATGTCACAGGCCAAAGTAGCTTAGTCATGTGTTCAGTTTCTGAAATATTTACTTAAAACTTTAAATATATTATCTAGCAGAACTCACTAAAATACGCCATTTTTTAATAGTTCCTGGGGAATTTGACTGTAACGCAAGATGCAGCAAATCTGATTTTGATGGAGAACTTACAAACACAATCTGAAAATATTCAAGTCAGCTAAAAAGACAAACTTTATAAACAACATAAAGTTGAACATTATTTTTGTGTGCGCAAAAAGAAAAAGAAATAACTGAACAGCTGCCAATTTAATCTGTGTGACTACAGCAGTTATCTTCTGATGTGTTTCTTGACAAACTATCTTCATGATTTTTGCATCTTAGACATGGAAYCAAATAACAGAAGTATCACATTTACCTTAAAAGCCCTCCTGGAGGAGAAAAAGCGTAACATTTTAATGTTGGGAAAGAGTTCCTCAGCATGATGGCCAGTATGGAAGCTGTTCCACCACCTAAGCTGTGACCAACTATCACAAGTTTATATTCCTGGAGACAGAGAGAAAAGACTGAAATGTAGACACTGGAAAAGCTTTGGATAATTTTTCTCACATAAAAAGATAATTTAGGGGGCAGCTTACTGGAGCAATTGTGAAAGCCTGGTTTAAAATTCCATCATTTATTAGCTTTCGATAGATGTAACTTGCAGCTTGAGTTATTCCCTAGGAGACAACATTTTCAGTTAGAAAACAGAGTCCTACATGACCTGAAGTGATGCATGTTTACTTTAAATACAATGCTACCATAGAACAACTTTTTTCTTTTTTGCAGAAATTATGGTTTTTTTTTTTAACATGCTCCCAGCAGAGGTCTAGGTAAGACCAAGGTGTATTGCACCTGCTAAAAACCCTTTGGAATATTTAATACAGACATGGAGTCGGACAGCAGGACTACAGCTTCTGCTTTGCAGTGTCAGAGGCTGTATTTGATACATCGAGCTGACTGAAATATTTTGTGCAACCCATCTTGCAAAAATACTCTTCCTGCTTAGCCTCAATGTTAAATCAGTTCTGTTACTGCAAAGATGAATTCTGGATGCACGCACCTTATGCACAAAGCCRTTTTCTAGAACATCCTCCAATGTCAGGTCTTCACAGTCTGCTGACAGATCGGTGAGAATATCCTGTAAACAAGATAGATTTTATCAGACCWCTCTGCAGACCCTCATAGCTCACAGGTCCCACCATACTTCTTAACACTGTCATATGGACAGCATCAATTAGATTTTCAAGTTTTTAAGCAACAAAATATGACCCACCATAAAACACCACAGAAGCCACTATAATACATCAAACAAGACTGATTTCAAGTTGCAAATACACACGATAAATAAACCCCCCTCACAGCAAGGCAGAAATCAATCACTGCTCTCCCTTCACCAGTCCCTTCCTGTGGCACAGGAATATTATTCATCCAAGGACACAGGGGCCTGGAGGACTCACATCAACAAATCTGTTGTTTGTCACTAAAACACTTTCCTCTGGATGCCAGGAGTTTACCCATTTCTATACAACCAGTTACACATCTGGTGGATGATACCTCGAAAGACAAAGTTCCTCTCACAGCAACCACAATAGCTTCTTTTCTGTGATCCAAAGCAACAAAAAATGGAATCTCATAGATCTGGAGGGAAAAAAAGTATTCAGTAAAGACACCAAGTTTTTACATTTGTTCTCACCTTCTGGAAGCTGTCTTACTGAGCTCTATTTATTGTATAATGGAAAAAATCTCACTTATCTTCTCAGCTTGTTGTTAAGTGCTCTCATTGCAATACTGAGACAGATCTCTGTCAATAGGTTTGTGATGTTTCTTTAGACTGAAAAAGATTTCAGAACTGAAGAACGGATGTTTAGGGGGCTCTTTTCTTTTTTCCTTTTTTTGTTTTGTTTTCTTTTGCATCTTTCACTTATAAACAGTGGATGCAAACTAGAAACTTCACCCCTTGCTTTCACTGAATTAATCACTAAATTTTTTTTTGCTGAGTTCCTGTCCACATTGTTTACCTTGTTATGAAAACTGATATGAATGAAGTCTCTGTACTGCAGTCCTGTTATTTTTAGGATGGATCCAAAGTGAAAGTTATGACGGTCACTGCCAGTTATATCAGAATCTGTTGGTCTATTTCCGCAACTAACAAACACAGAAGAGAAAAACTTTCATGTTCAAGTTTTGCAGGTTTCCTTTCAGGAATCAAACTCAGTTACATTTGCAGAAGGATTTTGACCACGAATCAAAAGCTCATCTGATTTCTTGTAAACTTTTAAAGTCATACAAGATGTCACTTCTGCCCACAAACCTGATTTTGTCTGAAGAATACACCATACACTTTCAGTTCTAGGACTAGCAAATACACCTTTCACAGGACTATCAACAGAGCAAACAAGSCAAAAGGGAAAAAATTATTACAACTAGAGGCCAATCACAGAAAACAAAAACAAGCACAAAAGAAAATACAAATTCAGTATAGCAGCCTTATCTAATGTTTTATCCATTGCATTATGTGAATTTTAAGCTTTTCYAAGTCAACAACACTTCAGCAGGTTAAATAATTTCATGTTACCAATTTAGAAAAAAAAAATCATGTTTATAGTCACAGAGTTGGGTAGTCACTTAAATACATGGTAATTTTAGGCAGAATTATGTGTATTTTGATTGTAGATTTTTTTCTGAGTGAATGTTGACTGCAAAAGTTGAGGGAGCTGGATGAGGGAAAAGGGAAGAAAATGGAGGCTGGGGCAACACAAAACTTATCCCAGTTCCTTTAAGCTAGAGAACTTCCAATAATTTACAACAAAAGTCTCATTTTAAGACTGTTTGGTTTCGTTCAAATTTTTCTCAGCACTTTGCTGAATGAATCTTACTGGTTCAAAGTGAAAAAAGGGCAAGCACCTTCTCTACCTCATCTGCAAACTTTTCTTAGAGATAAAAACTAATCCATCTGTGAGGGTGGGGAGAGGCAGTGAAATTTTGCTTCTACTGCGTCTGTGGAAGACAACTCTACCTGCTGCTCATATACGCTCATGAGTGACATAATTTAATGAAAATACAGTTACTGAAACTATTTACTTGTACTGACACTTGCAAAATAAAAGGAGCTGGTGGAATTTTTAAGATCGTGATGGAACCTACCAGTCAGCATTGAGCTTGCAGAGTGCAGTAAAGGGGTTGGTGTAGATGTAGTAGGGCCAGCCATAGGCTGCTGCAGCAAAGTGCATGAAGTGAGCAGCATTCTCCAGTTCCAYATTCAAATCACCAGCCTGAGAGGATGTGGCAAAGAGGAAGGACAGAGGAAGAAAGACGTGTAAGGCAGCCCCAGAATAAAACCTGAACGCAGACTGCTGGAAATTAAGGCTTGCTGAAGTAAACACTATCCAAGAGGAAAATCTCAGGGTTAAAGATGCACTAAGAATAGTCCATCATATTCCAGGAAAAAAAAAAAGTGCTTATTTCATAGTAACAGAATTCAAGAACCCTGAAAAGCTCTCATTACACTAGTTTTTCTGATACTTATGCACTGATTCAATCAGTACTGAAAAATAAGTTACTTAGGGATTTTAAAGGACTGGCTGATCAAAAAAGGAATGCAAAAAGAATTCCATAAAAATGTAGCATTACATAAAAGTAGCATTATACACTTTTGTGGAATACAGAACAACAGAAGATAAAATAATTTACAAAAGACATTCTAACACAGGAGATGAGCAAAGAGCAATTAGCGAACAGCAACCCTTCATCTGCAAACACTTAAAAGCTGCTATTTTTGCTTATTATCTTGTCTGGATATTTGCAGCAAACATTAGAAAATTAAACAGACCAGAATACTAAAGACAAGCTTTTCAGTTCTTTTCTAATAGGACCAAATATATTTTTCAATCTGTTCCCCTTCTTTCCTATCTCTTCAACAGTGATCTAAAGATCTAAATTGTTCCTATTTGAGCTTAATTTCCCATTCATATATAGGTGAATACATGTTGAGAGTGAGAAACTTCAAAGAGCTAAGAGACCTAAAATTTCTTTTCCAGATCAATATTGTTAGAACATAAATTAGGCATCCTTGAAAAATCCTGCTCTTAACCTCTTATAAACTTGTGTCAGTTAGTTTGTACTCATTATCAATTTCCATTATTTCCCCTTTAAGCTGTACTTATTCAAAAGGAGACATATGCTTTTTGTGCATACCCATCAACACTTTTTTTTCTTTATTTACTCATTATTTAAATTATGACTTTTTAATTTTGTCAAAAAAAGCATTTGTACAAAACTACATTTCAACTAGATCCAACACCCTCTCCTAGAGGATATATGCCAAAGGCTGTAACAATCCTGTCTTACCACAGGAGATGATGGAGAATGACACAGGACTTCTTCTGGTTCTTTAGGGCAACTTTCCATTTTGTCTTGCTCTTGATGGAGCAGAGTCAAACCTGCTGCTATATCACTTGGCACCAGGTCAGTGTCCTATAAAAGAAATGAGAGTGCTTAAAACAAAGGACAAGACAAAACAGCAAGACCATCCCATTAGAAAATGCACGAKGAATTCTAGAAAGATTGTTTCTTTTTCATATAAATATATGAATATTTTTCATAWAAATATGTCACTCAAAAGACAATGTGTGTTTAGAGAAACAGGTAACATCACTATCTGAATCACCCTTTTGTACTTACAGAATGCTCTCTACAAATGACTGATGACAATTGTACACACGAATTTTCATCATTTAGCCAAAAAACCCTTTGAAGGGCCTGCGCAGTCATATAGCAAATAACGATCCAGACACAACTTATCAATGTTCTACATCATCAGGTAAAAAGCTCTTAAATCCTCTGTATAAACACAGCTTATTATTATTCCTTAAACAYAGAGAACAATTAAAAGGATTTCACGCAGAAGAGGGCTGAAGGGCTTTTATTTAACTATCTGGGTCAACCATCTCCCCATAAGACTGATTGTCTTTATCCTACAAATCACTGAGTAGGCAGACGCTGTAAATCAGCATGCACAAACACCGTTTAATGAAGAAGAACTTCCAGTTTTGAAACCGTGAACMGATCTTAGTGTCAACACAGAACTTTGGTTGCGCAAGCAGTAGTTGACAGATTTGAGCTAAATCATCATTCAGTCTTTGATTAGGTACAGGTTTTCTACAGTTTCCAAAAAGCAATTTCCTACATGCTCACAGAGGAGTCTGATGCTTGATCAGAACCAGAAAACTGCCTCAACATTTTACTGCTCTTTTGTTTTGTTTTTCCAAAAGCTAGAAAGCCACCAGATTCTTTGCTACTAGTACAMCTCTCTACTCACAGTCAGTAGGAAAAACTTCTGTATCTTCACATATTGAGGAAAAAAACCTTTACCCTCATTCTCCTTACAATCCCCTAAGAAGCAATGCTGTTTTCTCATGGCCCTTCATGCTTGTGAARGGAGAGAAACTTTTTTTTTAAAGGGAGAGAAAAATTAGGATGTTATAAGAGAATCACCTTTAATTTTGAAATATTCAAATCCTGATTTAAAAGCACATGGTAGCAGTGAACACTAGCTGAACAAATGCACATGTGAATGTGTGCAGTATTTGGAAGTTCAGTGTTAGTCAGAAGCAGAAAAGAAGATTTTAAAAAATMTTTCCATCTTACCGAAAAGTAGGTGCGGAAAAGCTCTGCAATACTCGTAAAAGCCACTCGATGGTCATCATCTTGCACAATGCAACAACACAGTAACCTGATTCTTTTTTCCCAGACTCTGGTAGCAGTGCTTTTCACATTGTACAGCAACTGCCCTGACTGACTGCTTTCCAGGTTCCGACTGACGCCATCAGTGAGGTAAACAGTCTTTTTTCCTCCAAGTGGATCAAAGACAATTATAACTCCAATGATAGTGAAGATGATGATAATCCAGCTGCAAAACAGAAGGAAGTGAGAAGAAAAGGTCATGAAACCAGATACTTCTGATAGCCAGGGCAATGCAATTATCGAACTCGAGAGACAGCAGACAGACTTAGGTGTGAAACTCTATAAGGAGGCATAAGAACAATACTGTCAGCTCACTCCACACGAGGCACTAAACTKAAAATCATAGCCCTTGAAAACACCAACTAAATTTTCCAGTGATCTAGTCACTCTTCCCATGTGGTACRCTTCTACATTSCAATCTGTTTTTCTTATCCTTTCTTCATCTTCTTATCTTTCACTCTATTACGCATGTAGCCTGTAAGGCAGGAAGCTCAAATCTGTTTAGGAAAGTATATCAATTTATTCCAGTTGTATAGATTTACAAGTTTTTTTCTCCATTTACTATAAAGCCTTTCTATGAAAAGTCAGAATGATTTAAAAGAAATATGAAAGTCCTTAACTGACAAAGAAAATCATAAATGAATACATTAAAAACCTCATACCACTATTACCTTGCAACAACTGTCCCAAAAACGACACTCAGCACAGTCTTCTCGCAGTGCACACCGCTGTCTGACACCCATACAGCTCCTACAACAGCCCAGATGAATTCAGGTAAATAGAGAAGTAGGCGCATATAAAGTAGCTTGGGAAGAGATTTTCTTGGGCCTGGATTAGAAATTGTTCCTGAAATTACAGAAATAATAATACACGAATTTAAAATAAATAGTTATCTATTTACTACAAATAAAACAAAAAGCATTTTTCTTCTCATATCCGTCATTTCATGATTTTATTTTTCTACAGTGAAATTTCAGCTCGGTAAAGACAGCAAAGCAGGATTTTATAAAACTAATTGTCCTGAGCAATTTAATCCCAATTATGGTTTATTGCCTGGGAGGGTACACAATGAGTATCACATCTTTATTTCAGCTCTCCACTCTCCTGCTCTAGGTGATCATTTTAAGGTCAGATATGTTTCAATTTTTGAAAAACAGAAGTATTCTAAAGAAAGGATTTTGTGGAGATGAAAGAAGTCTGTATTTAAGTGGTTAAAAAAAAAATCAAAAAAGCATATCTTGGAAGCACTAGGAATGTTGCTGGTTTTGCTCATTGCCAAAATCACCGAAATTGGGCTGAATGACATGCCAGACGTTTCGAAATGCTTTATAGGAGTTAATAGTTAGCTGCCAAGAATTACAGACAAAACTAGTCACCCAATATAAGAGCATTAYGAAAGAAAATACTAATACATACAAATACAAAAGAGATTATGAAGCAATGTAAAACTTCAGTCAGCTGCAATTTTAGAGATGCTGCTTTGCAGCCCTACATGTATTGAAGTTTCTATTCACTCACTTGAGGCACTAAATAATAAATTAATTCATTCACGTGACTTAGGGTACCTTCACTTTCTATTCAGGAGAAAAAACATGCAGAACTACTTCCAGAAACAATACTTTCTGTGCTGTTAACTCACTGACAACCATTTCCTTTTAGTACTCTTAGGCAATAAAAAGGGTGTATTTTTACGGCCAGTGTAGCTTCTTAAACCAGTTTGTCGATCGCACAGTAACAAAGGCATTGGGGGGTGTGTGCACGCTCATGTGTAGGCAGCGTAACATTAAAGGTTTAAAATGCAGCAGCACAAAACCATTAACTCTGGGAACTACTCTGCCCACGTCACAGTGTGGTGCACACCCAGGGACAACACTGCCTAAGAAGCCCCCGAGCCAGTAGCTGCCATTGCCATTCCYATTCCCACGTAGCAGCAGCCCAGTGGCTTGCACCAACGCAATTGGATGAACTGCAGTTCCTGTGAAAATCAACCAACCAACCCACACCCAAAACCCCAGTGGAGGGGTTCCCCATCCAAGCTGTCTCTTGGCACCGCAACGCCCATCTCAGCACAGTGCAARCGGTGGTGCAAAAATCTCCACTGACAAAAAAGCCACACACTATAACCACAGTCYCAAACACCTCACTGATACTGTTCTTGGAAACTGAGTCTCAGAATGCTTTCATTTCTTAAGTATATGACTCTAAAATTACTTTTAAACTGAGCAAAGCTCCTTCCTCTTTGCTATTTATAGTTATCTCTTTCACCTCCACAAATCCGGTATTAAAAACTGCATAACTTGGCTGCTCTTTCTTTTGTACCTCTGGAAACTGTAGGAAAATCATTCATTTGATTCAAGCACAGGATTATCTCTGCTCTGTCACAGCGTCTCTTCATGCATTCTTTTGCTTCTTTCCATTTAATTATTTTAAATAATTTCCTATTTACAGTGTGTGATGAGAATCAACGTAGTAGAAATTGTGAGGATATTAGAAATTTACAACTCCTCACATAAATATTCTAGATAATATTCCTAGCAGTACTTTATATATACACTTAATATTTCTAGCAGGTGAAGAGACTCCCTCATCAGGAAAGAAATACATCAATAAAGAAATGATATAGAAGGCATTTTGTTACCTCAAAATGAAGCAATTTACAAATGATTAGACATTATATGATAGGGCTAAATCTGCCTACGCAAGGCAAAGTTTGCAAGAAATTTCATACGAGAGGGAGATTTGGCTAAATTCCCCTAAAAGCCTGTCACAGACATTACGTACAGTGTTTCATTCCAGGGCATAATTAAATAGTGGGTGTAGAGGAAGAAATTTTCAAGATGCTCTGATGGCAATAACTGTATCTTTTGTTTAGCCATATTAAGCTATTACCTCTGCTTATTATATGTGTGCACTCATGTGTAGGCAGCAATAGCATTAATTAGAGTTAATGCTATTAAACCAAATTAATGGCAACAAATAGTTTCTTAGGCTTGACTACTGCTAAAGCACT
Source organism: Eudromia elegans (assembly GCA_003342815.1). Classification (NCBI taxonomy): domain Eukaryota; kingdom Metazoa; phylum Chordata; class Aves; order Tinamiformes; family Tinamidae; genus Eudromia; species Eudromia elegans. The sequence continues at coordinate 1,929,505 of PTEX01000149.1, read as the reverse complement.
TGAACTTTTTGCACATTTTTACTTTTTAAATATCAATCGTAAAATCCTATATATTAATTTTCTCCTTTATAAATGCAGAATGCTACGTATGTTTTAAGTGTGTACCTCGCATACTGATGCATACAATAGCAGACAACGCACATATTATGGCAGCCAGGAGAACCAGGAGGACAAGCAAGTAGCTGTGCAATAAGCCTCCTCCGGCACAGTCAAACTGCCCTTTGTGGACTGTGTAAAGAACAAGAATTCCAATCCACCTACAAGAAAACAGGATAACAAAAGTCACTGCAGGAAAAACAAAACACCTCACTGCACAGGGATCACGGGCCTTTATCTTGATGAAAGTATTGACAGAGATTAACGGGGAATTCCTAAGTACTGAATAACAGAGTTGAGACCATAGGAATATATAGCAATAATGACCACAAAGTTGCACTAGACAGATAGGCTCATGGTGCTACCCGTTCCTAGGGGTGCCAAAGGCCGGTCTAAAGGAAGGTCCCCATGGGTCTGTTTTAAAGGCCCTTCWCGCCGCTAAAAGCGCGGCTCGCTGCAGCGCACGGAGCCCCACGCCGTAAGCGCACCAGGGCCTTCGCGAAACGACGACGGYCCTGGCAGGGAAGGACCGCGGCGCTAACCGGTCCTTCCCCTCCTGCGGATCCCGGACAGCGGTGAACGGGGCGCCGCAGGGAGCCCCGCAGGGAGCTGTTCCCGTGCCGTCGCGTCAAGCCCGCGCGAGCAACCAACGGCCGCGGACTAACGGTCGCCCGGGGCCCYGTCTTACCACACCACCCTGACGAAGAGCTCGAAAGCTCCCGGGAGCACGAAGTCATCGCTGCCGATGGCCCAACGGCGTCCGAAGAGCACGAGCCCCGGCATGGCGCGGCCCGCGCTGCCTCCCCGCCACCACACACACAGCGGCTGCCGCGACAGCCCCGAACGCCGCTGGCCCTCCCAGCCGCCCGCCCACCACGGGGCAAGCGCCTACGTCAGGGCCGCGCTGCGCCATGACGCAGCACGCTCCGCCTCCTGGGCCAGCCGCGCGCGCGTCCTCCACGGCCCCCGCTCTCTAGTGGCAGGGGCATGCGCAAAACTTCCCGCTCCACGCGCCAGTAGCCCCGCCCTCCCCTACCACTCAGGCGCATGCGCACCGCAAACGCCGCTTCATTAACGGCGTCAAGCTGCCCCCTCCCCAACGCTGACAGAAACCCTTCAATCACATAAAAATGCCGCTTTCACCATTTCGTAAAATGTTTATTGAGGATGGTAACACAGGATAAATCATGCAACAGCTCAGTGTAAAAAAAAAAAAATTCATTTAAAGGACAAAGAATGGTAACTGGTGCTGCTGATTTTGAAAAGCTTATAAAAATATTAATTATCCAAAAGTGACATCAAAACCCACTTGAAGCTGAACATGGATGTTGCTTATAAAGCATTAAAAGGAAAGTGTAGACATTATTTTCAATGATCACCTACAGACAACAACTTACAATCTCCCATTCCTACAGCTGCAGCGATAGAGCACGGCTGTATGTCCAAGATATTTAACCTTCTGTTCCTGAACAAAGAACACTGCTACAAACATTTGCCACTAAAGAGTATAACCATAACTCTCATCGGTTACGACCCGCACTGCCAAGTGCTTTTATTTTTGGGATTACCTCCCCAAATACCACGGCAACACAGGACAGGGCACATCCTTGTGGCCACAACAATGATTTCCTTACTGTGCTCTTGCCATCAGCCCGTTTTCAGAAGGGCAACAGGTAAAGAAGCGTGACCATTCCCCTTCTGGCACCACCACACATTTTAAATAAGGAACTCCATGTCAGCAGAGGGCACAAAGACTGAGCACCAGCAYATCACATCAAACATTGGTGGCTTCAGATTTAAGCTGACATATATTCACCTTTTGGACAAAAATAAATATAGTGGAATGAAAATTGAATCAAAAGGGAAAGAATAGATGACTACCATCCCTCAGGAATGCACACATTTGTGCACTGAAGAAAAAAAAAGTTATTTCAAAGAAATTCTTGAAAATTAAAAAAAAAGTTTGCACTTGTTACTGGTCATTAACAATCTCAAAAATCTCACTTTTGGAACTATTCCAATTGAAACTATACACTGAATTTTCTAATACAGTATAAGTTTCTTTATGTAAAAAATCTTTATACATAGTAATAAAAAAGATAAAGGCAAGATGCATCAAACAGAAATCTGCTGGTTGTTTTTCCTCTGTTCTTACAGAGCCGCTGATGACTACCTGCACTAGAAAGAGCTGTGTATCCAACTTTCTGTCTCAAGCATCTTCACCTTTGCTTGTGATAAGGATTGTTCTGTCCAAGCATCCTAAAGGACAGATGCTGGTGATGGTTTTTTTGGCACTTACGCTGGCAAACTGAGCTTCTTTCCCTTGAGTACTGTGAGGAAAAATACAAAAGAAAAACATTAGCAATACCGATGTTATCYACGAAAAGCACATAACTGGTAAAAACTCAAAGGGACCAGAACTTATCAAAATTTTGTAACTGTTTTACACAGGATGTCCTTGGTCCTTCCAGGACTGTCTCTTTGCTTTCAGGAAATAAAACCATGCTGAAATAAACTGTTCTAATCCTGCCCTCTTGTGGCACCTTTAGAATCCAAATGCCATAGCACACACCAGGCTGCGGCTGTGGTTTCTTGGAGCTGTGACTAAAATAACACAGCCACGTATCTCTGCGGTTATATGACGGACATCAGCATGCAAAAAGGGCAGAAATATCACTGCACCAAACAGAAATGACTGTGTTTACACCTGGCATACACAGAAACATCCACCATCCTCTGGAGTCTTACAACTGTTRAAGAAATCTCTCTTGTAGTGTTTTAAGCGCTTAATCAGCGGCAACCTGAACACTGTCAGGGGAAGCATGAAGAATGTGTTTGTTAAAGAACTGCAACGTGTATTTAGCAATACTTATGTTAATTGTGTCAATGAAGCTCATCAGAACATTTAAACACCTACAATTCCATCCACACACAGAACAAATCCCAGAAGCCCTCAAATTAGCAAGAAATGTACTTGTTAAATCTATCAGTGAGATTATAAGCGATAACTCTCACAGAGAATTAACAGCAGGCAGTAWCTACATAGTAGAACCCTATGAATCTTCTAGTGGCTACATTCTTCTAGCGGCTACAATGTGAATCAGCAAGCTACTGCAGTACTTACCTTTTGTAACATACAAATAGAAGAAGTCACAGTAAAGAATGGTCTGGACCACACCAGCAACAACGGCTATGAGGTCAAAAAATCCCTCAAAATAGTAGCGCCAAATCCAGTTGACCAAGTACAAGGCACGGTACAGACCCAAGAAGAAAAGGTAGTGAGTAGTGATGGTCTCTGCTTCCCCAGTTTTGCTGATCATAAAAAGTTGAGGAAGAATAGCAACCGATTCAAGATAGATGGAGAAGGTCCACAAGATCTGAGGAAGGAAAAAAAAAAAAAAAAAACCAAAAAAACCACCCACTCAATCAAGTATCCCACTGATAAGTGAAACAAAGAATGTATTTGACTTGACTTTACAGACTAATAACTTTACAAAACTTTCACTTGGGTTTTCTTATACCAAAGAAAATTTGTCAAAACTCATAATCAACCCTGAGATGCTGTGAACTCTTGGTAGACAAGAGACTCTCAAAACTAGCTACTTCGTAAGCTTGTAGATGTAGATGTACTGATGTACTGTAGATGTACTGATGAGGAATCTTAAGGCACATTCCTTGAATGAAATATATCTCKGATTTGGTCTGGTGAAAAAGCTGCATGGAAAACAAAGCCCTTTTTCTTCCATGTTCCTCTAACTCCTCCCACCCCCAACAGATTTAAAGCCTGGTTTAACACAGAACAAAATTTAAAGCAATACCTCTAAGTTTTGTACCCAAAATTCCTGCATTTTTTAATAAAACTATCTAACTTGAATGMATAGAAAAATGTAGTTCAGTCTCCTTAAAGTAAATGCATAAAGTTATTTTCTGGTTTGTGGAAATTTACTGTTGGAACTCTGTAACTATATTTTTTCATATCACTTCTGACAGGAGAAAAAAAACACATAGTTGCATTACAAATAAAGTATAACTCCTTCAAATACTCTAGTCTATAACAATGTAATACAAAATACAAAAAGGATKATAATTCCATTTGTTTTCACCAGGTGGTGGCATCAGCTACTCACAGACTGCCACTGTTCTAACGCACTTCTTTATCAAACATAAAACAAATGATACTACCAAATTACCATAACAAGCAAGATGTACTGGGAAAAGACACTCTGCTTAATAAAATACTCAATGTTGACAATAAATCTCTTTACATACCTTAAATTATCAAGTCTACACTACAAAGATGCATAATATGTTTAGCACAAATCTACTATATAGTTTTTAAAAACTTTTTTTCCACTTAGTCTAGCAATATTTTTCTTCATATTCTATGTATTTTAGACAAAAAAAGAGAAGTATTCCCACAYACACCCCCCTACAACCAACTCACCTCCAGAGGAGAGAAGTCATGATTGACAAGAAATGAGAGCCCACCAACAGGAACTACCAGAAACTCCACTCTGAAGGTATCATGGTTTCCATCGTAAGTTGCCTTAAATTTCATGTAGATCAGATACACAGTGGCATATGAGCAAGCAATGTAGATAAGCTACAGAGTGAGGAGCAAAAAAAACCCAAAACAAAACAAAACACCACAAGGTATAGGATTAGATCAMATTCAGCAGAAGACATATTCTCCAATAAGCTTAACCCATTTTAGTAGTTTGCATTCATTGTTTGTTTACATGCTTTTGCAGTTTCACACTATGTGGTGATATTTAGCTTTTTTCAGCAGAATAATGAATTCCAAACCAACGACTCTTGGTTCTGCTGGTTTTGTTGCTTTCAAAATAACACATAATCTTGGTTCTGCTTGAAGTAGACTGCCAAAACTTTCTTGAGAGATCCTTTCTTGAATAGGCAGAACTGAGGGACTGACTACATAAGCAAGATCCATCCCGCTACTGCACAGGAAGCATCTGCCCAAACCTTTCCAGTTAAAGAACATACTCCTGCACATACACAGTAGTAACAAGGGTCTTCTACATTAAAAACCTTGGGGATGGTTTAACTCACGCAGCAAATATAACCTATCCAACAAGCTCTACTGAGACTCAAACATTTAACAAATCACARATTAGCTGTATTGATTTAGATATTTAAAAGGCATTAAAATCTGGAGAGATGGGCAACAAGCCAAAAAAGTTAACATAAGAACTACGGCAGATGTTATAAACACTAAGGGCATTTCCTCCCAGATACAAAACAACACAGATAACACATAAGAGGGCTCAGAATTCACAAAACAAGTTACCAGGTTACCTACTAGAGCTGTAAACTCATRGTAATGGGCGTAGTCATAAAAGACACTAAGGAAATGTGAAGGAACCTCCATCTCTTTAATAAACGTTTCTTCACAAGAATACAGTATGTTTCAGGACACTCAGAAAGGTTTAGTTTTAAAAACAGCAATTTTAAAATAAAATAGCAGTAAATAATACAGTGCGTTGGCAGAAACGTAGCCCCATACTCRAGACAGATGCTATCAAAAAGCAACTACAAAATGCAGAATGCAACAAACAAAGTCTACGTATCAATAAGAAAGGCATATAGTGYCAGCTCGCCTATTTCTGTATATAATCTTGGAGGACAGCAGGAGGCAGTACTTTCCTCAATGCCAAACATACAGCTCAAGTTGGCATCAAGAGTTTAATTAAAATCTCACTAAAAATAGTGAAAGAAATCCTGATTTACAACTTCTCCGCCATTGATTACAGCATTTTTCTCAGATGAGAGGGGGCACTTTTAAGCAGTTTTGTCTTGGTACTACAATAACAGACACAATAACTAACACAGCATCTTTGAGCAGAAACCTTTGAAATTGTCACAGAGGCTTCTATTTTTCATATTAATACTAGATGTGAACAGAGGACCACTCATCATAGAGGCTCAGTTCAGTACAAATATGCATATCGCATTTGTGATTTCCCACATGCATTTCTATTCTGGATACAATGGAAGTTTGCCCTCCAGAACCAAACACAACTCTGTCCTGTCGCCAAAAATTGTCAAAACTCCACATCATGTAACTAATCTGCAAAGAGATAACTACTCCCTTAGTGCACCCAATATTAGCTTTCAATACTTGCAGGAAGCCCACAGTAAAAAAAGCTTTTATTTCAAGAACATTTTATTCCATTCACAACTTCTCATCTAGACTTATGTTACTACTAAAATATAATCACACATATACTTATTAGAAGCAACAATCTTGAATGTAAGATTTCAAATATTTAATAATAATACCACTAATCTAATACTCATCTAATATTAGTCGGCCAATACTAATCTTCCTAATTCTTCAGTACTTTCTGAATTACTGACTGGCTTGGGGTTTTTTTGTTTTTGGTTTTTTTTTTTTTTTTTTTTTTTTTTTTTTTTCATATATGCTT